>JBCFYV010003873.1:0-25135 GCA_039000515.1 Timema cristinae
TTAAATGCAGTTGGCTTGGAAGGGTACTAAGACGAGGTAAAAAAAAGGGCATTGTTGATGGTTGGCACACTAGCACATAAGGTTATCATGAAAACCAACTACAAACTCTGGAGAAATGACCTTTGACGTCTTCGTACCAGCCACAGAGGTTGAGGAGGGGAATGTGGTTTAAAAAAGAGAATATGGGGGTCTGGAAAAATATATCTTAGATATTACAAGAGACAGAACAAAGCATTTTAGGGGAACGCAAATAATATATTTATTTGTGAATTTTTATTGGTAAGGGTGGGATGGGGGTGGGGAGGGTAGATATGGCCATAGTGATTATTAAATGATTAGGTTTGGGCTTGAGGTAAAACAGTTACTACTGCTCTACTCTATCCTTTCCTTTGTGTTCGTGATAAGTTTTTCAGTATACTCCATTTTTTTATTTTAAGTCACGAAGTGATTTATAAGAAACCGCAAAACACGTTTTGAGAACTTTGGCTTGTAAATACTATATTATTTCATATTAACATTTTAGGTTCGCAATAAGATAATTTAAAAAGTAATATATGCTTGTAAATCTTACCTTAAAGATAGGGCAGGCCTTTCGGTTGATGAGATGGAATTTTTAATCTTGCTACTCTGTAAGCGTATTAGAGGACTCAGATGATTCATGAGATCATCAAAACTTGCGTTTGAAACCATAAAGTACATGAAAGTTTTTCCCTAATCCGTTCTTAAATCTTGATATAAAGTAACTAAAGCCACAGAAACTGGTTTTTGTAGAGCAGTAAACTCAAAAAGTAATCAATTCGATACAGGAATAAGAGAAGTAGTGTCGAAAAAACCGGATGTAATCAATTAATATTCGTCGTAGCTGATATTTGGTTTTGGTGCACAGATGGCAAGTGATATGAGCAGGGTTTGGAAGGGGCAGGGGAAGGATGTAAGTCCAAGTTTATTTATAAACCTTCAAACGTGCATAAAACACTGCTCTCGAATAAGGTTCATTCCTTTCTAACATTTGGAATGGTTGAATGTGTGGATCTAGTGTTTAATTATGTCAAAATCATTGTCAAATGTTATCTATAAATAAAAATATTTTATTTGAAATCATAATCATGATGAACTGTTTCCAGATGGTGGTCAGATCCGTTTAGTAAAATGCCTCCATCTATCTTTGTCCTCCCAATATACTCCTCTCACTTTCACACTTATTTGGAATCCATTTTTTATAAAACCAATAGTTTGTAATCTATTATCCGCCTTAGTGGCGTAGTTGGCTAACGCGCTAGTCCTGCTGAGCTTGACCACTGAGGACGGGGAGATCGTGGTTCGAATCTCGGTCGAGTGAATTGGGGGTGGTTTTTCCTAAATGGTTTTCCACTCTCCCTCCACGCAAATTCCTCCCTCCATGCAAATTCGCGTTCACTACCTCTAATTCTACCTTCCCAATTCCTAAATCCATTAGTGTAATTAGCACTTAAAGCGTATAACCCGAACGGGTAGTAAGACGCGGTGCTTATAATTATTATTGTAATCTATTAGTGTGTAAATGTTCCTCTTTTATAAATCTTTCTCTAACAGTATATATTATTCAATGTATGCTCTTTGGTGGAGTGTTCCTGCAGGAATGTATGCTCTTTGGTGGAGTGTTTCTGCAGGAATGTATTTCTCAAGTTTTATAAAAAAAAATGAGCCTTTAGTAAATTTCTTTATTTTAGGTTAAAAGAGAAAGTGTTTGCGGTGCACCGTACCATTTATCTTTAACATTGCATACATGTTGTTGTATTCAAATCGTTTAAAACAATAGAAAAAGTATTATTATTATTATTAGCACCACGTCTTACTACCCGTTCGGGTTATACGCACTTACGCTAATGTGTAATGGTAGGGTGATTGTGAGATGAAATGAAGGACCTACAGTTTAACGTGGGATCCGAACCACGGTGGCGGCCTGGCATTCCCCACATTCACAAGATGTCTTGTCAGAGGTGAAGGAAGGGTTTGGTAATCAGATAAAATTGTGCCGGGACCGAGGATTGAACCCCAGCCGCCAGCACAGAAGTCTGACACCTTACCCCTAGACCACCAGGTCACCCACATTAGAAAAAGTAAAAAAGATAAATGTGATAGTACAATAAATATTTTGCAAGGATTTACTGCTCGATCAACATGTACAGTACAGCTGGGATAAGATAGAGTGGTGTACAATGTTTTATTATATTTTTTAATATTAGGCTACTGCTGTACTTACGACCATTTCGCAAAGTTATGTTATAAATTAATGAGGTTGTCGGTACTATGGAACTACTAACTAAACCATGATTGTCTTTCTAATGGAGATTTAGACTATCATTTAAAAAAATTCAATTATTTTTTTCGGTCAGTATTGAAAACATTTTAATTTATTATTAGTAATATTTTATAGTTATTGAAACTATCAAATGTGTTAACAGCATATTACCTGAAGTAAGAAAACTTGAAAAGAGATATAGGCTAATATCCCTAATATTCAAATATATCTATTCATAAGAAAATTGAGTTATATCCACCATAGAGCGACCTGCTCGTAAACGTGACCTACATTGTGTCACACATATAAATAACATATTTCGACGTTGTAGAAACCTGGTCGCGGCGTTTATGTTGCGGGGACCATACCGCGAGTATAGCTGTGGTCTTACCGGCTCAGTTCTCATTTGAGTGTGAACTTTATAGGTTTCTCTCCAAATGGGTTGTTAAATTCCCTTCTAACCCTGGATGCGCAGAGATGTTCTGATTCTCACTACATCTTACTACACGCTCGGGCATATAGATATATTAAATATTTTATAGGTATGTTTATGACAGGATAATATTCGATGTAAAGGGCAAAGAAAGGAGGAATTTGCTTAAGTCATTGCTTACGTCACCTGAAACGCAGCAGTATTATATTAATATTAAAACATTCACACATACATATAATTTTATATAAGTAGATTAAGGAAGTTAGTTGGATATTTGCGTGGAGTATAAAGTTAATTTATTTAATTTCCAAAATGTGACTTGATTTTTAACAACTTAGTTTGTCTTCCCCATAACTTTGTGTATGTAATGCACTATCTTGTGTAATGAGTGACGTCACGTGTTCAGCAAATCTGTTGTTTTTTTATGTCTGGAACTAACTTCTATTCTCGTTACATTGAAAATACTAACCTAACAAAGCCTAGTATTCATTCAGACACTCATGAAAGCTTATGTTATATATGGTTGGGCTGGATTTTAATAAATAACATTTAAATTTATTATGTTCTTAGCACGGGTCTTAATAACCGTTCGGAATATACGCTAAAGTACTAATTACGGTAGTTGTTTTAGGGATTAGGAAGGTTTTACTTAGATAAAGTTTATACGCTTTTGCTTGGAGTAAGAGTGGAAGACTATTTGGAAAACCACACTTAATAAACCCAACTGAGATTCGAACCTTGATCTTACAGTTACCGGCACTGTAGTCTACTGCTATAGTAACGCGCTAGAACATGTGGCCACCGAAGCGGGTCTTTTAAATTAAAGATTATATTATTATATTATATTATATTATATTATATTATAAAACAATTTTTCTCTCTCTGTACATGTCCGTCTGTTGCCTAAGATCTCTGGAAACGTTTAACTTATTGCGATAAAGTTATTATTATTATTTTATTAGATAGTTATCCAAATATTATTTATCATTTATTCCAGTATGGTAATACTTCATGTATTTAAGTAGTAAGTGCCAAAGATTAAAAAAAATGCTGGTAAATATTGTATCGGTTTGAAGAAAAGCAAGAAAAATATTTAACTAAAATTCAATGAGAAATTATAGAATATATTTCAACTGAAAATCCAAAATGTAATTAATTCAAATAAAAACCTAATGGCTGTAGTATTGACTATTAATAAATTCTCAAAATATTACATAACTATAAATCAGCATTTAACTAATCCATCATAAATCAATTTTTTCCTTTGAAAATTCAGAAAATTTTGAGCTTGATAAACAAGGACAAGGTTTTCGGTCCTTCTTTAATTCACACCGTGGAGTGGCAAAAGTAAGTAGGCCCTACTGCCACACTGTTATGGGTACAGGAAAATATGAGACCCAACCATGGGGATTTGGTGATTAGTTTGTAGAGCTCGGATTCAAACAAATACCCACAACTCCATTCATGTGTAGCTAAACATAATTATGCTACACGGCCTATATGGACTTTTGAGTCCATCATCCGCCCACATGCAAACAAAATTATACAAAAATGTTCCAAAGGGCTTCGTCGACAGGATATCTCAAATAGCGCAAACAGCATCCTAACGATAGAGGGTGCTTGGCCACGATCCGTTCTGGAGTTTTGGAGATAGAAAATAGTTGTTTGGTATCTCACAACCCCATAATATTGATGGTTTTCACATTAATATAGAGCTGTGCAGATTCATCAAATCCATTAAGAATTTATATAAGTAATTAAATAAGGGGAGTGACCAAACAACGTTTTGTATAACCTAAACCAATAAAGTGGAACGGTTTCAGATGGGATTATTCGGAGTTGTAATGAATTTAGCTGACTATCTCGAAAATGGTTAGTGTACATATTTTAAAATAAGTATTGTAATGTCAATGACGTCGCTAGCCGCCCATGACACTTAAAATTGATATCCTTCTTTAAAGTAAGCGCGCACTGAGAATCCATCTGCAAAGGTTCTTACTTTCAATGAGGTTTCTTTATATAAGGTTTGACAAATTAAGAAATATAAGTTTCTAAAGCAAGGAGCTTATATTGAGGAACCCCAGAAGTAATTAAATGTGATTATCTCAGTCTGATAATTTAGAATACGGCTACATGTCATCAAAAGTTCTAATTTCATTTGAAAACTTAAGTACTGTGAATGACGTAGCTCACTTACCATACCGATTAGTTTCAAAGCACTGGGAATGTTTGTGGATGACTTAAACTGGAGCAATACTTTAGCAACAGACGCATTGTATACCTCTTCTTCCTGACACAGATATTTACTCTCAAACATATTTATATTTTTCACGTGACAGATCCTCTCGCAATCTAGCTCACCCATATGTAAGGCATGTGGGAAGATATTAAAAATAGAACAAGAAAAGATAAATCAGTATTCAATTTGACTTCAATGAACATTGTTTTAATGAAGGTTAGAGTGAACTTAACCAAATTGCAAGGTCTCTCTTGGCCAAAAGCGTGAAGGGCTTGTAATATTCTTCTATCGACAGTTTGCATGTATATACTATTTGAAAGAAACGACAAGCAACCGGCTATTTTTACAAAAATTTAATAGAAATTAGGCTTTATTGAACAAAGAATAATTTAGCGTAGACTTAAAGGTATTATAGAATGATATATACTATTAGGAAAAGTGATCTTTTAAGTTGCACTTGGAAGTAAAGAAAAATATATTTATAATTAATATATTATTGGCTAGGCTCAGGTCTGCAGAAAATTCTGATACTTTTTTTTTTTTTTTAGAAAAAAGCAGAACAACACATGAAATATGTCATCATAGAAGACTAAGCTACAATCAAATAAGAATGAAAAAGAATAAAAATAAAGACGGTATCATTTTTTAATTTATTATTCCTTAACAATTCAAATATTAATATTACTAAAAATAAGTTTAATAGTTAAGATATTTTTAAATTAATATAATTTATTTTAGTTGTTTAATTATGTATTAATTTTTTTATAGAGAATATATTTAATTAAGACATGCTTTAGGTCCGTAGTTCCCACCATTTCTAGTTCAGATCCGGGTGAAATGTGTTTCAAGATATCATGGTTTTATTCATATTTACAGAGTTTAAGTTATGTAATTACACCTATTAAAAAAAGGCTACGGGTGTATTACATAAACATATACTACAAAAAAAACTTTATCTATAAATCAAACAACACTATTAATCACATCATACTGTTGGAAAGTGTGTAGGACAATTTTCAAACAGAATCTCTTTGTATACTAAACTCAAGCCTTCAAAATATAAGTTAACGGTAATTGATGCGCCAAAATCACTACATATAGGTTATTTTTTATATATATAAATTAGATAATAATAAATTATTAAACACTGCCATCCCGGTTAAAAGCTTACGAATAACCTAATGATACTAAAATAATAATTTATTGAATATAATTTGTGCTGGGCTAGTTGAAATTAACCCACACTGTTTATTTTGTCTACATCGCACAAAGTAAATACCGACTCTGCAAGAACAGGGGATCAGATTGGACTTACCTTGGCCTAGTAGATGTATTGTTATGTTGTGTGATCATCACTGATGGGCCACATTTAACTATAATGGAATGGTTTCTTACAAACAAAAAGACTATACTGAAATAAATTATTCCATTGTTTGCTTCTCTCATCATCTACTCTTCGCGCATGCACCGATACCGACTGCAGGCATCCACCCTTCCGAGTACTATTGCTCCGAGACGTGATTGGTTGACCCCTCCTTTATTCCTATCCTTCTCTGGTGTCAATCTGGGGCCTATTTAACATCATGTATTGTCTAAAATAGACACATAACAATATTCAATCTCCTCGGCTGACCATGTTAATAACGTTGTCTGTCTTCGACCAATTTACTAGCTACGAGAGACAACTGCCCGGACGCTATGTCGTTCAACTCCGCCGTGGCTATGATCAGCTACAAGGACATTTTATAAGTATCAACGCGGTCAGTCTACCCTACTAGGGGAGATAGTCAGTTTTATTTAGCACACTACAATTGCTATACCTCTCTGGATCATAAGTTTATTTTCAGTAATCGTATTGAGTACGATTTGCTTACCTTAGTCAAGATGTTTATATATTAATATGTAGTAGCCCGTTGCTTAGCGACTCTGCTCTATACATGTATAAGGTAAAGATTTAACTAATATTTATTAGTTCAATTTGTTAAGGTATGCCTATTCCTAGCTTACGGGGCATTTGATTCCTTCAGAACAAAACTAGTTTGTTTATTGTGACATTGTATACCTTGTAAGAATAGTTTTACCAGTTTGGCATAGCACCGCTTAATGAGTCATATATAGATTTTAGGATATATATATATATATATATATAACAGTAAAGTGTGTAGACACTGGTTACTTCTCTTCGGTACCCCTCTAACGTGTCAACCGTTACTTGATTGTCACTTAACGACTTATTGTTGCTATAGGTTTTTGAATACTAAGCCTAGTCACTCTGAAGTTGTTTTATTAGTTTAGATTGGGCTTTCTGTCGCCTATAACTGGGGAACGTCAACACCAGGAAAATAGGAGCTCGCTATTAGCAGACGGCCTAATTAGGCTTTTTTCCCCAACAAATTGTATCTTTTTCTCTTTGTTACCATACTTTCTCTATATTACTTGTTTGCCGGACATATACTTGTTTGGCCTCTTGGTTTCTTACATTTGAGTGCATTTTATACCGCTTAGACGGGTTCCTTAAGTTTGGCCGAAAGAACATGTCCCTGTTCTACAGTAATCCTTTCTTACGAGTTTTGATAAAAGTGGTATTTTTATGAACTTATGATTATTTTAATGTTTTCCTAATTAGGATATCTTTATCTCAAGTATATGTGATATAACTTGCAGTCAATAACAGTGCTCTTGACGTTCACGCAGTTTGTAAACAATAATGTAGTGGCTACTAACTATGAGAAGGTCGTCGCCAATTCACCACAATATATAGTTTTAAGGAACATCTTGAGCAATATGAGTTACCATTTGTATTAACGGGATGATAAAGTTACCTCCTCCTGTCACTAACTACTTTCTACCTTGCCTTTTATTGTATTTGGCTAAAAAAAACACTTCAGTTATAACATCTAGCTTATAACTTCCAAATCGTTGCTCGATCTCTCTTTCCTTGCGTTGTAGGTTTCTTATTCTAAGTTGACCACCTAATCTTGCTTATTGCATTAATGCTTATCTTACCTCATAAAGCTCTATTAACAAGTGCAATCTCATCTAGGCCAATTGTAACAAGCCAGATATAGAACTCATCAAAATATGTTTTCTCAATTACTTTGACCGCTCATTAAATTTTGTGGTGTAAGCAGAGAGTACACCTCAACACCCACTTAAGGGTTTAATTTTTTAATATGTAACTTATTCTCTATTAAATAAATTATTGTATGACATATACTTGTACCTATATTCATAATTTGACACCCGCCCCCTTTGGGAGGGTTCAAATGTAGAGCTAACAATTGAAACAAAATCAACCATGTTGATGCTTAAAGGGTAAGGTAATGTTAGTTGTATAACTATAGCATATACTTCATTATCACAGTAATTGTCAATAACTTAACCAAAGCTTTAATTAGTAGGCTAGAAATAAAATAAACAATATAATGATGCTAGGAAAATATTACGTGATGTATATTATATTTTAAGGGATTATGAGTAAAAACCCATTTTTGTAACTAAAATTTCAGCCTGTTGTTTTAGTGTTGAAAAATAACTTAAGTTTTCCAATCTCAAATTTAATTATAATTTAATATTCATTTTATTGATTATTTTTGGTTTTTAGTGTGATGAGGGTGTGGTAAATTAATTGACATATTATTACTTTTTATTTAAAAAATATGTCTTATATTTATTTGTTTTTGCGAACCATCCGCCCTCCCACTATCACACTTCTATTCTAAACATTATTTCAAAGGTTAATTTGATCTCTGGACATGATTGATGAAGTAGGCTCTCGGGACAAAGATATGAAGATGGATGTAAATAACAGACAACCAGCTTTAATAACAAACCTAGGTAACAACGATGATGAACTTCGGTGATGTTGGAGGAAGTTTTGGTTACAGCTTTAGACAATGCACCTTAAATATTCTAGTTCAGGGATCATAAATAGTAACTAACTCCTTTAGATGCTAACATGTTTTAACGGACATTAAATTATAGTATAAAAATCATTACTTTATCAAAACATTAAGTCAAGTAAAGCTCTCCTACACATCCAACATATTATACTGGCTAACCATTAAATAATGATATATGCTACATATGAAAATATATGTTACGGAACTCCACACGGACTTTCTTTCTATATTGTTTAAAAATAAAGATCTTTATCCAAAACTCGTAATATATCTTAAAAGAAATAATATACACTAGTAAACCCGAGAGAAAAAAAAATGCGTTATACTTACGCTAAACATTTTTTGACTCCCAGATTTAAATGTTATGATTTTCTTTTTAAAGAATCAAAGTCCTCAATAGTATATTTGGACCAAAACAAAAAGATTGATGTTGGCTCCACAAGGGAAAAAATTTAATACTAAAATTTTGATATCCTGTTAAAATGTTTGACTTTTTATCAGGGGTTGCACATCTTTTGGTTATTAAATTACTTATTTATAAATTTAGATCAATGAAAAAAGGTAAATATTGACTAATGAGTGTAAAATGATGAAGATAGATCATTGCTCTAAAAATATTTTCCCTAAGAGGTTAAAGATAAAAGAAAATAATTGTTGGGATACTTGCTTATCTACTACTATGTGGAATTAGAGATTTATTGCGTTAAAACTTAAGTAGTATCTCTGTACAACTTAAACTCACAAAATTATATTAATATATTTGCCAAAATTTCAAAATTTTTGTTTTATAAGGATATATGTCAAATAAAAGTTTATATTTTTAATAGTACTACAATTTTGCAATGATAAGTTATTTAATATCACAAATAGTCGCGGAGATAAGGACATTTCTACTTCTGTAAAGTACCCTAAATTCATTTTCATAGGAAAATGAAAATAGATATTTTGTTTATAATCTTAATCAACGCCTATATACAAATTTTAATCATAATCGTTATATCAGATTTTGAGAAATTTGACTTTTTCGCTTTTCCCCCTTCAGTAAACTAACTTTAATTTTAGGGTTGGATAGGTATCCAATTAAAAAAACCTTAGGGAAACCCTTTTGAAACCCTAAATACCAAGTTTTAACCCAATTGGTAAAATAGTTTAGGCTCTAGTTTCAGGTACAGATAGACAAACAGATGGAAATTCAAAAACCCCTTTTTTTGGATTCGGGGGGGTCGAAATCTCGATTTCAATTTTTTTGACGATCATGATACTTACTCTCTATATCTGTCAGATATCGAGAAAGTAAAAAAGTAGAAAAAAATCAAAATAAGATATTCATAGCATTATTTAAAGAAAATCTATTTTATATTTAAAACATTTAAAAATCTTTTTTATATATATTTTTTCTCTTGTTTTCTCGGTTTCAAAACTTTGCTTGTCAATAGTGACCACTGCTTAACATATGGCCTTTCAAATCATATGTTTTGGTATTAGTATACATTCTAGCAATCTATTAACTTTTACAGAAAATTTCAACTGTTCTTCCTAACAAAATCAGACTGTAACTAAATGTGTTGTGTTCCCCTGAGTTTTTTAGCAACAACTTTTCCTGCTCGCTTCTGATTTCAAAACTAGCGTCGTTTATAAAGAGGCCTAAAAGAAACTTTAATCATTTCCTCCAATTAATACAAATATTCTGTGTGTTTAATCTTAAAACAAAAATAATAAATATACAGTACATTGAATTTTTGAGTTTGAAGTCATTATCTTTTATCAACTCCAAAGTTTTCATCATAGTAATCTCTACCTGATTTTGAGTCTTTTACTCTCTGTGTGGTTAAAATATTTGGGACTAAAAATGTTTTTGTTTAAATGGATTCATTTTAAAAACCAACGTTACAGCGACTCAACATATAATAGTATTTCCGATCATATGGTTTGGCGAATGTTTACATGAGAATAGACATTTCCTAGCTCTCAGTCCCCCCCCCCTCCCTATGTTGGATTTCCTATATCTTCACAGGGTAAGCAAAGGTTCCAGCTTTAAAAAAAAACTTCGGTTAGCCATACAGACTCAATGCTAAGCTCGCCTATTCTGATTTATCCGTGAGAAATTGGTCAGTAATCGAATAAAGTCCGGGTTTATTAAGGTTTGTATTCCTCATATGGTTTCCCACTCTTCATCAACACAAATTTGGTAGGTTTACTCACGTTATACCTCCCTTATCTATATGTTTAGTTCTTGTGATTAGGACCCTGATAGATTATAAGGATAGTAAAACATGGTGCAAATAAAATATTAATGCTATTTTGGCAAAGGATTGGAGATGGTGGTGACGCATTATACCATTCCTTTTGTTTGACACTGGTGGTAACAGCCTTTTGTCACAGTCTACAGCCAAACAATATATTTAATATATTCAACATACAAAGTAATAAATAGACGAATTAATAAATACAGTAATCAACGTTTATAGTAGAGGTATATAAATTATATTTTCCAGAAACTAAACAACAGTACTGTGAAAAACTTAAGGTGGTATGAAAGGCAACACGAGTTATGGTCAGTATTTTTATATTTATTATCACCATAAATTGTGTAATGGGCTAAACTGCTTTAGCCCCGTTCAAAAGTAGCGAATGAAAAAGAACGTATATTCTGTTAGTGCCTGCATATTATCAAAAGTAACAATAACAAACTAATGTTAAATACCTCGCCCGTAATATATGTATCTGTTTACATACCTATTGCGCCGAGTCAAGCTCAGAGTTCGGTGCCCCAGCTATTAACACAACACAGAAAGAAAGCGAGGAGAGCTCCGCTTTCGACCACGATTTCAAACCGACTGACTGCTTCATGGCGGACTACGACCAGCGTGCCTCGACCATCTAGAAGCTTCGGGAAGATCCCCCTTAGCCTCCTAGAAGCTCCGGGAAGATCCCCCTTCTCTTCCTACGCACCAATTCACCACGTGGGCTCTGCCAACTATATATTCGCCTGCTTGCTTGAAGAATGGCAGAACACGTCAGGAGACGATTGGGAAACCTCCACCACGCTAACAGGCCACGCGTTTACATCTGGTCTACGTAAGCTACATAATCTACATCGGACCGGCGGTCAAGGGAAATGGGTCCCTTGGACAGAAGGAAGTCGCAGGGCCAACCTAATTCAAGGGCTTGATCTCTCGAGTAAACTCCAAGTTTAAAACTCAACTGTTAGGTTTAGTCTATGTCCTCACAGGATAGTTAGTATAATTAATCATTAGAGATAGAGATGAGGAATATAACGTGTCTATTCTGAGACGCGGTTATGATACCATTGTATGACTAGTTATATAGTATAGGCTGAGAGTAGACTCTCCCTTATTAGGAAAGCAAGGTACTTATACACTTGCGGTGTAGCGCGCCTCTCGCGCCCTAGAGACTGGTCCTTAATGGCCAGGCTAACGTTGGGATGTTTAATCCCACGGCACGTACTATGTGACCATAGGTGCCTTATTGTGGTAGCTTGCCAGGGCAGGCGATAGTTCTTGTTATATGGAGGCCGCAGATTCAGGCCTAATTGGGTTTACACAGACACAGACACAGACAAAAGGCATGCTCCGATGCTTCCAGAAGGGGAGCACGAGAGCAAGTTCCAACACGTACCGACCAATTGGTCACACCGTGTGGTTTGCAAAAATTAAGAACGGGTTGTCGCGTTTCGCGAAGTTCTGAAACAAAGAAACAGAGATTACAAAATATTAGTAATATTGGGGTAAAAAAGGGGGGTAAGAAATTGAGAAACCGACTAAGGGTTTTTTAGAGTTACGTGCGGAGACACTACTCTATGGGGGGCTGGGTGAGAGCCTCCCAAACCACTGTTGACACATCTCGCTTATCCGAGCAGGGCTTTGGGACGTCGATGGCACCCACCAGGGTCGATGACGTAGTTCCCAAGCCCCTGGATAAGAGGATTGGTGGCACCGGGAAGTCTAGCGTAGAAAGACTGCGCCAGTTTCCGGAAGTGGTCCTTGATGGTAGGCATATCCAGGTCACGATGAAGAGTCTCATTCCGGACATACCAAGGTGCGCCCACAATGATCCTCAGACATACGCTCTGGAACGCCTGCATCCTCCTCATATACGTGTCCGCCAGGTGACCCCAAGCGGGACACGCATAGTCGAGGATCGGCCTGAGCAACTGCTTGTACAGCGTCAGACCGTTCCTTGTAGACAGGGCGCTACGCCTGTTAAGCAGTGGGCCTAGGACTCCCAGCCTTTGCCTCGCCTTGTTGAGTCTTTCGTTGCAGTGTAGTCTCCAGGTCAGTTTTGTGTCCAGCGTAAGTCCCAGGTACTTAACACTGTCCGCCCATCTGATCTGTTCTCCGAACAGCCGGAGTGGAGCCGGCCTGTAGTACTTTCTTTTCCATGTGAAGAGCATTGCAGTGCTCTTCTCCACGTTAATACTTGTTCTCCAGGTTGTCAGCCACCCCTCCAACTGCGTCAGGTGCGTCTGGAGTCGCCTCTCCACCAGCTGCCCTCGCCACGACTCCGCTACTAGAGCCGTGTCGTCCGCATACAGAGCCAACTCGGTGCCTGGGGATTTTGGAATGTCGTTCACATAGAGACTGAAGAGCAGCGGGCCCACCATGGAACCCTGCGGCACTCCAGCCCGGATGCTTCTGACTTGGGAGGTGGCGTTCCCAAAGGTAGTGGAAAAGGTGCGATGGGAAAGATAAGATTGAACAACCTTAACTAGGTAGAAGGGCAGGTTCAGGGAGAGGAGTTTGAAAAGGAGACCCTCGTGCCAAACACGGTCGAAGGCCTTTGCCACGTCAAGAAAGACAGCACCAGTCAGCCTGTTGATGTTGAAGTTCCTCGTAACCTGTTCCACGAGCCGGACAAGTTGATGAGACGTAGCGTGTCCCGCCCGAAAGCCGAACTGCTCGTCCACCAAGATGCCCCCCTCGCGAACATGTCGGGTCAGTCTCGTCATTATTAGTCTCTCGAACAACTTGCCCAGACAGTCGAGCAAGCTGATCGGTCGGTAGGACGAAGCTAGGGCCGGGTCCTTACCCGGTTTATGAAAGCAGAGGACGTTGGCATGCTTCCAGAGCTCGGGGAAGTGACTCAGGAACAGGACGGCGTTGAATAACTCCACAAGGAAGTTAATCGCCTCCAAGGGCAGCTTTCTGAGGACCGCGTTACTGATACCGTCGGATCCGGGGGCCTTGTTTTGTCTTAGAGCGGCTATCGCCCGTGACATTTCTGTCACCTCCGTGGGTTCGGGTTCATCCAAGGGTCTGTACGAGACCGCGCTGATGACCTGCGCCACGTGCGCAACGTGCACCGGGTCTGACGGGTTGTCAGTCGGTACAAATTGCGCCTCTAAGTGCTCAGCGAGAGCATCGGCCTTCTCCTGGTCGGAGTTGGCCACCCCGTTGCGACTCACAATAGGCGGCCTTGGTGCGGGGACCCGCATCAAGTTCCTCGTCATTTGCCACAAGGACCTGTCCTGCACGCACAGGCTCTCAATCTTGTCCTCCCAGACACTGTTCCGGTATTCTCGGACCATCTCCCGAACCGCATGGACTTTGCGGCTCCAGTTGGCCTTGTCTACCGGGTCCCTCGAGATTTGCCAAGCCTTCCTCAGCCGATTTTTCTCCCGGACGTGCCTGAGGATAGAATCGGGCAAAGAAGCCTGTGGCGCCCTCTTAGGACGGTGCCTCGGCGTCGAAGCTTCGAGCGACCCCTTGATGGCGGAAGTTATGAACTCCGCACCGCGATCGATTTCCGCTGCTGTTCGAAAGGTAGGGGTGGGTCCCAACCTCTCTCTCAACACATTCGTAAACCTGTCCCAGTCAGTGCGCTTTAGGTCGGGTTTTTCGGGGGGGTCAATGAAGGACACCGCGCGTCCCAGGTTCACGAGAACGGGGTTGTGATCCGAGTCTAGCTCAGCTAGAGACTTCAGCACTAACCGCCTTCTGATCCCTCTGGAGACAACGAAGTCTAGGACGTCCGGGAGATAGCCGGGATTGAAAGGGAAGTGGGTAGGGTCGGAGGCCCGGCAGCCACCAGGCCGTGTAGATCTATGACGTCGCGGAGCAATCCGCCGCGAGCGCACATAATCCTAGAGCCCCATGAAGGGTGCTTAGCGTTGAAGTCACCACCGATTAAAACAGGCGTGGTACCTCGAAGCAGCACCTCCATGTCAGCCCTCGTGGCCTGGTCGAACCGGTGGTAGGGAGGGAAGTAGATGGAAATGAGACGCACTGGGCCAGTCGAGGTCACCAGTTGGATAGCCGTTGCTTCCATGTGTTGGAGGGGAGGAAGTGAGACGACGTGGTGGTCAAGGCCCCTTCGGACCAGAACCGCCGTCCCACCCCTTCCCACATCCCCCGCTCGGTCACTACGATGGCAGATAAACTCTGCTAACGAGAACCTCATTGCGGAGCGCAAGTGGGTTTCTCCCAGCAGCATTACGTCGACACGATGCTTTGCCAGGAAACTTTCAAGCTCAGCCTTCTTCCCCGCGACTCCGTTGGCGTTCCAGAGTGCGACCGTGAGCTCCTTCAGCACTGGTGGTCCTCTATTCGGGTGCACTGCCATGAGAGACCAGGTAGAGGATGATGTGCTCCATGACCAGGTGGCCACGGTTACTCCTCGGAGACTCCTGGACCTTCCTCAAGAGACTCGATGAAAAGTCCCATGGGTCCAGTCCCGGAATACCCTTGAGTAGCTCAATGCAATTTTTGAGCTTTGCAAGATCATCCTCGGGTGTGGGGGTTACAGGGGGGACAAGGGTGGGAGTTGGGAGTGGAAGGAAAGGGTTGGAAGGGTGTAGGATGGCAGTGTGGGTTGGGATAGGGAGAGGAGTGGTCTCGGGCGGGCCCTCGACCAAAGGGGTAGAACCGGATTCCACCGGTTCAGGTTTGGTGGCTTCGGCAGGTGCCTCGGCCTGGGGTGGAGGGGTATCTCTCTTTGACAGCACACTGGCGAATGATTGTACCAGTGGCTTTGGTGTTGGAGCTGGAGTCACTTTCGCCCTCCGTCACGCAACGTGCCCCGAGGGCTTCTGGCCTTCACTTGGCCCATCCGTCCTCCCTTCTTGAGGCTTGGAGGCCCGCACATTCCCTGCCGCCCGCAAGGACTTGTACGTGGGACAGCCCCGCCACGCCGAGGAATGGGCTCCTGAGCAGTGCAGGCACTTCGGGGGAGATCGTCTCTCCTCCGGGCACCCGCCCCTCTCGTGGTCACCACCACAGAACCCACACCTCGGATTAGCGCGGCAATCCCTCCGCACATGCCCAAACCGGAAACAGTTCTTGCACTGAACCGGGCCGCCTGGAGACTTGTACTTCTCCACCCTGACGCGGAGCCCGCACAGGACTGATATGGAAAACAGCCTTGCGGTGTGCTCCCCGGGCGTCAGAGAGACAACGAAGTTCGGCAACCGCTGCCTTTCTCCGGTCTTCTGATCCCGCTTCCATTGGGAGAGCATCTGTGTGACGGATTTCACGGGGAAACCCATCTCCACTAGCTCCTCCTGGATGTCGTCGGGGTTTGTCCGTGTCAGGAGTCCCTTCACCACAACCCTGACCAGTCGCTCCCGTCCCAGCTCGTAGGACCAATGCTGGATCCCCAAGCTCGGCAAGAACTTCTGGAGGGCGCGGTAATCTTCCTCCGACCCGCACTGGAGGCGCACTCGGTCCCCCGGCTGCCTGACCGCCTCCACAGGCTCGCGAACCTTGGACCGGATGGCCCTCGCCAACTTGGAGTAGCCCTCCACATCACACAATATGATGGGAGGGATCTTCCCCTTCGCTCTGCCAGCTGGCCCAGAGCCACTAGTACCAGGCTGGGGTGAGACACGGCTTGCGTTGTTACCCGCAGGTTTCCGCCGCTTCCCACCTTTACCCAGCGCTGGCGCACCCTGGCCCGGGCCACCGCTGGCCTCGCTCTCATCACCAGAGCTGCCGCCTAAATGGTTAGGGTTGCCCCCCAGCAGCTTCCTGGTGTTGCCGGCCTTCCCCCTTCGGCGGGGTCTTACGGTCCGAAATCCTTCAGACTCATCATCGGACCCCTGGCTCGACTCGTCGCGCATCAACGGGAGGTCTGGTCCTGAAGACAGTCCCTCCACGTCCACGGACTCGCCCGAGCTGTCAACACGCGCGAAGCGTGCGACCCGGTCTTCCGAATCTGAAGAAAATTCAGCCGGGCGTTTCACACCTACCGACACCCCTTGGCGGGAGGTGCCGGAGTTGACGCGGGTTTTTGAGACCCTTGCGCTAGCGCTTGCGTCAGTGCCGCTTGCAGCGGTCTTTACTGGCGGAGGACGGCTAGGCTCCCCCTGGTCAGGGCTTGCGTTGGCACCGTTAGGTTTCCACCCATCGTGCTGGCGGGAGCTTTTGCCATCCTCCCCGGTTTGCGGGCTGTCGGCCCTAAAAAGGGCCTCCAGCACTTTTTGGCCAACAGCGGCACGCTCACCTCCTGTAGTCGGAGGGGCCCCGCTGGGCTCGCCCGCATCGGCATTGCTGCCGACGCTTTGAAGGGGGCCAGCACTGTCCATCAAGCCGAGGCCCGAGGGTGCAGTGCCGGAAGCCCCGGCGGATCTGCCAGTGGCACGCTCGCCTCCGGTAGCTGGAGGGGCCCCGCTGGCTTCACCTTGGCCACTTGCGCCCACCTCGCCGGTAGTTGGCGAGATCACGCTGGCCGAGTTGTTGGCCCTGATAAGGGCCGAAACTTCACCCGAGGGTGACACCGACTGGGTGTGGCTATCGGCACGCTCACCTCCAGTAATTTGAGGGGCACCGCTACCTCCACCCGCTTGGCTGTGGACTGCGCCCACCTCCCCGGAAAATTGGGGGGTCACGCCAGCCTTGTTGGCCCTGGAAAGGGCCGATTTGTTGGCCCTAATAAGGGCCGATTCGTCACCCGGGGCGACTCTAGCTCACCTCGGCCAGCGGCACGCTCGGCTCCGGGAATTGGAGCGGCCCCGCTGACTTCGGCAGCTACCTCTGGCTTGTTGCCCCTCGAAGGGGCAGCTGCCACTGAAGCTCCCGCCTTCGGGCTTGTGGCGGACCACTTGCCACCCGGCACGAGCTCCCTCCTGACCGGGGGAGCCTTCAGTCCCCGCGAGCGGAGACTTCCAACCTCCCCAGAAAGGACGGGCAGCACAAGCCTGCCGTTGACGGCGGATCCCCCGCTGCTCGCCGCCAACTTCTTCTTGCCCGGGGTCGGTCGCTTCCCGGGCCCGGGGTTCTTCCTCGCCTCATCCGGCGGTCTTCTCCCGACCCCGACACCAACACCTTTCTTCAACTTCACCGAGGGCTCCATCAACCGTAGAATCAGCAAACGCTAAGTAGGCTCAGAAGCAGGAAACACGTAAGGGAGGCAGGACGACACCTTGCACTCCCATGATTGGGTTTACAAGTCATGGCCTATATTTAAGTTGGGTAGTTAACCAATGGGTCGCATGTTCTATCCATGATTGGCCCGTGGTTGATTCTTAGATTTAACTTTGTAACTCTCTTTAAGAGTACACTGGACGTGAGCCGCCTTTGCCCCTAGGGCGCGGTTGCGGCAGTCATTAGTTTCTTATTTAAGTAAGGTTGTACTGGTCACCCTTCAGGTGCTCAACCAGTGGGACGCGTCCCTTCCAGGACTATCCCGTATGTGTTGTATATTCAAGTACGTTGTTTTTACCCTGTGTAAAGGTTGTAGCTGTTGTGCAGGGCTCTCTATTATAACAGAACTAGGACTTGCCTGATGTACGAACTAATCTTGCCTACGCGGCCAACTTACCTAGTTTATAGTGTTGTTTATTACATAGCTTTGTAGTCTGCGTTGTTATTTGGGCGTTTCTCGCCCCCAGTTGGCCTAGACTTAGGCAATGCTGCCACTTATCATAGTAAGTTATATATTACAAAGTACTTGCTGAGATTAAGTGCTATATGTTTATATGTCCTTTGGTCTTGTATATTATATCATTAAATTGCATTATTTCCAACCTTCTCTTGTTTTCATCATTTGTATTTGCTGAACTGTTTGTGCACCCCCCCCCCCCCCCCCCCCTTGGTAAAATTGCTATAGGTCAAAATAAATCAAATACCTTTTCAATAGATACGTTTAGTTTATATTGGTACAATTAGTTATCTAAACAGAACTTAGGTTGATCTTGATTGTCTTGCTTGGCCACAGACAAATAATGTAGCCAGACACTCAACCTCAAGGTTAAAATGATTTGCGCTCCTTTAGGCAGGTTGAGTCCTTCAACACTAGGATAGCTGCGATTGGTCCTATTATCACCCAGCAGTGACACTAGCAAGGCCCAGTGTTGAAAGACTCAAGCTGGCAAAAGGAGCTCAGCGAAAACCCTGTAAGTTTGAGAGAGTGTTTCTTACTCGTCTGTGGTCTTGGCTTAAAGTGATTGCCTCAGGACCCGATGTTCGTGGGTTAAGACCCAACTGAGGGTCAACTGATTTTTAATGATCGTTAACAATTCTAAGTAAATAAAACCATTGGTTCGACGTCAATTGTGGTATGTTAAATATCACTGGATGGTATGTGAAATTAACTTTCCAGCAATACTCGTAGGTACTTTCTCACTCGCTCTTAGAAATCCAGCTTGGAAAGTAACGGGAAACTACTGCATTTGTAGAACTTCTTTATTAAATTTGTTTCATCCAGATGGTGCAGGCAGCATGAACCGGGTGTAACACTGAGTGGATACCAAGTTCTGGATAGTTAAGAAACACATCAGGACTGACCCTCGTGTTTACCACTGAAATAATATTTATAATAGCTATAATCAGATTAATGAAACTTGAATGGGAATTATTATCTTCATTTAAAAAGTTTCTCTTCAAATTTCACTTTACTCAGAAGAGATTAAGAAAGGTTGAGATTACTTTGTGTAGAAAATTAAACCAAAAGTATTTCCTGTAGCCCTATTTTAAAGATATTTGTCATTTGACCATGTATTTCCCTAAATGTTTCTAATTTTTAAATATTTTACAACATATTATTAGCTTTCGGCGAATTAAAATGTTATTCATAGTTTGTCCGCGGCTTTACACGCTATGGGGTGGCGCATGACAAACATAATATGTGTTCAGTCACATTAATACGGTAGGAAGATCGTCTAGCATTGTTTGAAATGATTAAAATAACGAGTTTTGTAATATGGAATAACACTTACATTTTTAATAAGTAAATTTAACTTTCTAAAAATTTATTGACTCTGTTTACGTGATGGCCATTTTTTATATTAAGGTTAAATGATTGAATGGAACGTCTCGTAAATATAAAAGAAACAAGAAAAGAAAAGTTATGTAAATACTTCTAAAGTAGCGTGCGCTTAAATTCTGACAAATGGAAGTAAACATTTTAATTCTCTTTAAATAACATTTTTCATATTCATTGCCATATTAAATTTTCAACTTCTATATTAAATTGCATTTTATATTATATTAATTTCATCTCTAATCCATGGCCAGCAATTTCACTTTTGTTTTAATGCATGAATATTCTCTTTAGACTTGTATAAACTAACATATTTGAAATTGATTCTTGGAACACAATATGAAAAAAAAGATAGATTCTTCTTTTTCAGTGTCTTAAAGACAAGAAACCAAACCTGTGTGGCTCCCAACTAAATTTGATTTAAATATGAACAACAGTTTGACAGTGCAATAAGAGTATACAAATATAAAGCTAAGTGTCTAAGGAAATATTAGAAACTGTTTATATCCAGAAACTGTGGAGTGTTTAAAAATTAAGAGGACACAAATTCACTTTTTTTTTTGTCTAGATGGACACATTTTATTGGTGAGATCTAGCCAAATCTTCAACACTATTTTTTTTTCTCTCTCACACATCACTCATAGAGTATTATTCAGAAACTTTACCTTTTCTTGAACCTCAATTAATATTTTATTTCTGCAAAATTATTAATACACCTATTGAATTTTTTTCAACAATACTATTTTTTTTAATCGATTATTTTTGTTCAATATTCGCTGTAATAATTTTTTTTGTAAGATAATAATTATATGTACTCAGAATTCCATAGGTAAGATTGGGATGTGGACACAATGAATGAATATTAATAACTTACAAATTTTCAAAATTGTTTTCTATTGTAATTTAAATTAGTGCTTTTTTTAGTAATCCATTTTTTAATTTAAATTGTTCTTGTTATATTCTATTTAGTTTCTTTCAACTCTTGTGGGTATTTACAGCACATCATTGTTGCAGTTAGGGTAGTGTCCTTAATATTAGCACCGAACCATATAATTAAATCTCCTCACTCTTTTGGGACGTCTTTTTAAATTTTTTCCAAAATTTGACTTGGTCGTTAATTTTAAATATTATTTTAATAAATTATTTGAAAAAAAGTAATTTGATTAAGCCAAATATCTAAAGTCGCCAATTAAAATCGTGTCTTTTTACAATTTTGTTTTTCCATTATCTCTTTATCTTGAAGAAATATTGTTAATCTCCACAAAGCTCCTCGTATACATTTTGTATTATGCTGTGATTGCTGAAAAAATATCAATAGGTTTAAATATGTCAGGGAAATAGATTTTAAAAGTAAAGCATGAATGCTATAAGTATAACAAGAAAATCTTACCATGATACACATTTATAAAATATGTCAACTAGATATATTCACTAAACAGACTCTGATTATATAATAATAATAATAATAATAATAATAATAATAATAATAATAATAATAATAATAATAGTAATAAATAGCAGTATTATTCATTCTTCGCACGAGTGAGACGTATAAAATCTTTTTCAAATCTAGTCCCTCCTTAAACACACGCCTGCCAGATATTTTAAAATATCTCCTTACATAAAACATTTTGAGTCTTTCCATCGGAGGCTTAAAGGAACAATTTATTATTTTCTTGTTTTAGAGCAGGTGGCCCAGAACTACTCATGAGAAAAGCATGATTAGTGTGGATCAATTCCTGCTACTTTGTAAAACTGTCATTGTACTTTATTGATGGTGATGTCGAAGCATTACTTGACGGGAAATTTAAGCCATTTAAATTCAAGTTGACATTCACTCAGAATTAACGGGTATATGGTATGAACATGCGCTGTCCTTTAGCACAGCCAGTTAAAATCACTGCCTCGATTATGTATTGTTTCAAATAATGCACTTGTAACATTGTTAGATTACAAAGTGTTGGAACATTTAATTTTCTAATTAAAATAATAGGAGAACATAATTTTAAAATGTGATTATAAGTTAGCATACCTAGTGGAGAAAGATAATTTAAAATTCAACAGTGTAATGTGATTTGCCACCCTACCATATAGTTTCATATATTTTTATAATTTGTACAAATTTTACAAATTATTTTTGTTTTGGTTGAATTAAATTATATAATTCAAAGTTCTTCCGCAGCATAACGCGATGTGTTGCCGTAGGCCTACTTGACAAAACAGTAGTATACTATTTATATCCATTCACAATAAAACGGAAGGAAGATCGTCTAACACTTTAAAATAATTTAAATAATAAATTTTGAGCTAAGGAAGAACAATTACCTTTTATTAAACATATTCATCCCTGTAAGAAATGTATTTACTCTACTTTATTTATTTTCAATGTAGGCCATGATTTTATTCAAAAGCATGCGCAGGCAGGACTTTTAAACACGTGAGTGGAGTGTCTCGTAATTATAAAAGAAGTAAATAAATTAATGTAAATAGTTCCAAACTAGCGAGCATTTTAATTATGAGAGGTGGAAGGAAATAAAAATTTTAATTATTTAAAAAACCTTTTTTCATATTCATTGACATATAATTTCAATCTTTATAATAAATTGCATTTTATTTTATATTTAACCCTTGTCCATTGACAACATTTTATCTTTTGGTTTAATGTATAAGTTTTCTCTTTGGACTTGGAAAAAAATATAACGTTTTAAATTTTATTCCTGGAACACTTTTGGAGAAGATTGGTGTATTCTTTCTCGGCGTCTTAAAAACATGGAACAAAATCTGTGTGGCACATAGCAAAATTTATATTTTAAAGTGGAACAATATTTTAAAAGTAAAACACACGTACACAAATAGAAAGTTAAGTGTCTAGGGAAGAACTAGAAACTGTTTTATTTTCTAAAAATATGAAGGAGTGGAAATTAAAAAAATAAAACAAATAACAGAAATTTGTTCTGTCTCAACTTGAACGTATTTATTGGTGAGATCCAGCCAAATCTTCAACTTTAAATATTTCTCTCTATCTTTATTTTTTATCGAGAACCAAGGATTTATGTAAAACTTTCAGAAAAAACTAAATATATTCAAACTCGTTATATATTACAGAGCATTAATTAATATTCTATTTTCTGTCAAAATGTTAATTCTATTTATTTTCCCCCCTAAATAATACTACTATTTTTTACTATAAACTCTAATATTATATATGTTTATCCTGAATTATTTTTCTTTTAATCTGGTATTATACATTCTAAACTCCTAAATTTAACCATGTTTTGAGATTATTATTTTTAATTGATTAATCTTGTTTAAGAATAGATTAAATATATATATTTTTTAATTTTTAAGATTAGAATTGTATTTACTCGGAATTACATAAGTAGGATTGGGATGTGGTAACAATGAAACAATAATAATAATAATAATAACCCGCAAAAGATTAAATATGTTTTCATTGTAGTTTAATTTAGTACGTTTATTTTAGTGATACATTATATTTCAATTGATCATATTTTATTTAAGTATTCCTTCAACTCTTTTAGAGATTTATAGCACACCATTGTTGTAGGTAGGGTAGTGTAATTATTATTATTATTATTATTATTATTATTATTATTATTATTATTATTGCATTATCTATAAAGTGTTCCCGATCACACCCAGAGGTCTCGAGTCGTCTTGCCAATGTCAGAGTTAGCCGAGCTAAAGCTACTCGTAAATTTTTTTAAAATTATTCACTCCTAGCTCCATGGAGTGGCACCACCAATTATAGTTTAAACACATAATAAACATATAATAATAATAATAATTATTATTATTATTATCACCGCGTCTTACTACCCATTCGGGTTATACGCACTTACGCTAATGTGTAATGGTAGGGTGATTGTGAGATGAAATGAAGGACCTACAGTTTAACGTGGAATCCGAACTACGGTGGAGGCCTGGCATTCCCCACATGTCTTGTCAGAGGTGAAGGAAGGGTTTGGAAATCAGATAAATCTTTGCCGGGACCGAGGATTGAACTCCGGCCGCCAGCATAGAAGTCTGACACCTTACCCCTAGACCACCAGGTCACCTTAACATATAATTGTAATCATCTCAACGTTACCTTTTGTGGTGTGATACAATTGAAGAAAGGTATTTTTATTAGAAGAGGGTAGTTAATTATTACTTCTTCATCTATTATACAATCTACAAATTCGTAAATCCTATCCTCAGCTATAAATTAAATATTATTGGCCTATATTTGATTTACATTTATAGCTTTAGCTTTGTCATTTTTAGGAGTTTAAATGGCGCTTTCCCACAATTATTTTTCAGATTTATGACCCAAATTCAACAGATCCGGATAAAAGTTTTTTATACATTCTTCAATAGCTTGAATAATTTTGCCCATCTTATTTGTTACTTTTATTTCCCCATTTGTTTAGGAAACATTACCCTCAATAACTTATAATAATAACTTTGAAATTTCACCAGACAACGTATCTTATTTTAAATGAAATCTCACGTTCACTGAAAGAGTTGAATTTTCTACTTTTATCCGTATGAAATAATACTTAATAGTTATATTTACCTCATCAGCTATAGTGTTTCTCCAGATTACCAGCAGAGCTTGGTGAAAATCGCCAGATAAAACGAAAGTCACACCTCCCATTAGTTTATCGATCCCTCTTATGACCGGGAGAATTTGATTTATATCCTTGTGTCCTCCCTTATGAAATATGGTGCCTTCATCCCAGATGTTAATGGCCCATTTTGTCAAAACACTAGCCAAATCAGTTGTTTTGTTTTACATACCAGAATTTTGCAATACCCGAGATTAAATAGCAATTTAAATTCTGAATATGTGGTTCGACCTTCTTGAAAAAATAAAGCAGCAATTTTGGACGATAATAAGGTCATTTATCATTTTTTTTCCTAGATCTTATTAAAGATAAAAATAAATTGAATATTTTTTTCCCGTTCCACCTTAAGCATCTATAAAATATTGTACTTGATTTCTGACCACACTTCTCAAAAATGTTGAATAAGATGTGATTTGATCCTCTACTTATTTA
>JBCFYV010003874.1:0-25499 GCA_039000515.1 Timema cristinae
CTTTGCTTTGAAGACAACTATTTAGACATCAAGTTTTGCCTCATCTGGGATACAGTCGTAGTCCATAACTCTAAGTACTTCATTCTTCTTGCAAACTAATCTTTCAAAAAGATAAACCCATGTTACAGCTCCTGCTTTATTCACTCTGTACTTACGATAGACGTACCCCTTGTAATGCAGGGAAGGTTTTCCCTTCTTAGTTTCTATAACCTTCATGTCCTCACTCATGACAATTAGCGTTATGACTGAATGTAGTCCAAGTGCTCTGGCATAAGGCACAACGCTACGACCGGTCAGAACACAACACTGACAACCACCGTGAAGGTAGAGTGACGTGAAGTCAGATGAGGCTTCTCTTTCTCTGTAACATGTGTTCAGAGCAACGGTTGCTCTCGTGTGACAGGCCGATAAGTAAAATACTAGTCCCATTCGGCTGGTTCGGTTCGAGTGAGGGACTGGGTGCGACCGAGATTCTTCCAAGATGTCGGTCGTATCGTCTTTTGTCATCATAATATATTGTAAATCTTCCAGGACACTATAAATATCATGCTTGAGATACATGGTGATATTCACGTTATTTTATTTGCAACAATGTTTTCGTGCTTATCTGCATGGCCTGAATGACAGAAATTGTCACAGCCTTAAATAAAATAATGACTTTGGTAATCAAATTGCATTCTATTGACCGGAAATGTCGTACATTTTCTCTTGGCCGGAATTGTTGTATATTTATTTAGATTTGGCCTTGTTGACCGGCAATTACTAGCTAAAAATATATGGGAATAGGTAAGTACTTAAAGATCGCTTAGTTATGGATAAAAGAAAGAGAGAACTATTTGATCTAGGCCTATTTAATATTACATACTTACTTACTTCGTTCCCTTAAGTTTATTTTTAGGAATATATGCTGTGTAAATATTAGAACTAGTCAAAATTGTAAACAATATCCCGTCCAAATTCATGTGTTCATGAAGGAGGTGGGACATTACAATTCGTTTACCTATGTTACATCCCCTGATGGCAGCTTGAAATAACTAATGCCCTCCATCCTCTCTATAAACCTCTATAGTTTTGCAACCTCTATGTTTTTTTTTTTTTTACCATGGCAATCATTGTTAGAAGATATAAGAAAGAAGGACTCTTAAGAAAAAAGAAAAGTGACGCGCTTGTTTTGAGACATGAACTAAATGTGAATGTAAATAAAAAGGATTGGATTTGAGGTACGAAGTTTTCCGTTCCATCAGCGAGCGCCGGCTAGAGTCGAGGACTGGACCACAATTCTCTCTCAAACGGGGAAGATTCGTGAGATGAATGAGCGGCTTTGAAGATCTAGAGGTGTGAGTGCTGCAGCCATGGTCAGAGAATGGTATGCAACTTGTGTTTGGCATCATCACCTCAAATACTACAGGAAAACGAGTGAGATGTTTTATTATTATTGACAGTTCAGGACCACTAACTCGCAAATACCACCAATTTATGTTATTTTACTTAAAGGCTCTTATGCCGCAATGTTTCACGGCTTAGATTTATAAATTACTCTGGTACCGGATAGGTAGGACTTTCTTTTAAAATTACAACTGCCACAATTAAAATAAATAAATAAATAATTATATATATACTATTTGAGTAGTTGAGTCTTAGATATTTAAAATTTCACTATACTTATCATATGACTTTTTTATTTTTCTTTACTTCTATTTTTAATACATTTATGTTCCACCCTTCTGGTGAAATGGTTCCCTTTTTCAAGCTCATAATAAGAGTAATTTAATTTGTGAGTATCACTCAACTCACTGGCGCCCACCCTTTTATTTCACTAGTATTTAGAACTTAAGGTGACCTGGTGGTCTAGGGGTAAGGTGTCAGACTTCTATGCTGGCGGCCGGTGTTCAATCCTCGGTCCCGGCACAGATTTATCTGATTTCCAAACCCTTCCTTCACCTCTGACAAGACATCTTGTGAATGTTGGGAGTGCCAGGCCTCCACCGTGGTTCGGTTTCCACGTTAAACTGTAGGTCCTTCATTTCATCTCACAATCACCCTACCATTACACATTAGCGTAAGTGCGTATAACCCGAACGGGTAGTAAGACGCGGTGCTAATAATAATATTTAGAACTTCGCGATGAGCTACAGGATTACCGTGGATGCATATCAGAGGATAAGTTTACCTGGTAATTATGTCTATCGCTACTGGGCCACAAAGCCACAAAAATATCCTTCCTTGCTACATCATCGCGAATACCTCGAGATGTTAGTCTCAGTTTTTTTTTTGTGCTCTACTGACTGAGTTGGTAATTGAGGGAGAGAGGTTTTATACTACCCCCTATAAGGTTACAAAATAAACACCAATCTAACTAAAAATAAAATTAAATATATCATTTTCCGTCAATTCGCATTTAATGTATTAAGATTACATAAATTCATCTACCAGCTGTTAGATTTAATCCACCCCAACCACAATTTTTGTTTAAGAACAACATCTCAAAATGGTTTTCGCACTTGAACTTGGTCAGAACCACTTGGTCGATAACACTCAATATCAGGCCTTAACCAAGTCAATAGCCGAGGTATAACAGATGTAGACTGAAGATGAGTTTATAATCAGAATAATCAAAATAGCCAACCGTAAATACTAAATTACACCAAAAGGTATAACTTACGTATACTTAAAAAGGAAAGATACATTACGCTGCGCCTGACAGGTACGACTCAAAGATCTGTTTGCATTGCAAACTTGCGGAAAAGATTATTTTTTTTTACGGAGTTAAAATATGTTAAGCTATTTAATGTTACATATAATTTTTAAAAAAATATTCCAGAGAATAATAATCCATTAAAAACGAAAAATCTGTGAAAAAAAAAATTGTCATCCAGATTTCCCTTAATACCTTTTAATACAGGTATCGTATTTACCTGGAAAAGAGAAAATACTTGTAATGTTTTTAAATATAATAAATAATTTTATGATTATTTTAGTGTATTTCGAAATATTTAACTGAATAAAATATTTTTATCTACTGCGTGGGTGCACCATTGTAAACAACTTGTTTGCGTCATGTTCAATCACATGGTTTAAATTCATCGGTCACCATTTTGAAGCTATATTCGTTGGACCTTTTGTGAAAGTGCTGTGAATAATAATATTTTTTAAGTGGAATAAAATGATAAATAATCTCTGTGCCTGACCTCAAATAAATATAAATAATTAATGTGGTTAACTATAACATTAGTTTTCATTACAGCTATCTAAAGTGACAGAAATCATCTCTTGGCGTAGGGATGCATTAAGGATAATTTCCAGTAACTTTTTTGATCTGTCATCCAAGTAAACTCGGGTGGTGGATGTACTTTAGCTGTGTTGTCATGGATATAAATTGTTGCGTGCTTCAGAGACCTTGGTTTGACCTTGATTATTACCAAACCACCAGTCGGGTATAAGTGGTTAACCTTTCCTGGCGGCTAACTTCTTGACTCTTGAGATTATAACATAACTATTTTTTACTATAATAATGTATATAGCCTAAATAGTTCATTAATGTGATACACACATACTGCACCAAAATTTATCAAATCTAAAAGATAAATAAATAAGAAATAAAAGTTTTATACAGCAAAACAAACTGAGATAATAAACGCTAATAGATGCATAGCATGTTGCTGTGTAGAAACTCCCTTTCGCGGTGTTGCCAAACTTTAGTATTCCGGCCTGTCACTGTGGATTCACAAGTTCGTCGAGAAACTAGCGCAGAACATAAACGTGTAGTCACGTGACGAGCTCTAAGCCAATCACAAGATTTCCGCCTCATCGGCGCTAACTGTTCTGCTGAAGTTAACTTATCTCTACTATGTTCGCTCTGCCTGAGATATTCAGCACGGGAAAACCAATCAAATCTCAAAACCAACTATCTCAAATTAGTGCGCATATACATATGACAGCGCATGCGCGTGTAGCAAGCAGTTGCAGATGGCCGTTGTGAGGAGATTTGAAATAACCCGTTAATGTAAAGCATGTTCATCAATGTATTGGATTGTGTCACTACACAGAGTTATGATTTGAAAACATCCATCTAGAGAGACTTCTAAAATATGTGTCTACATTGAAAATAAAGTACATCGTTAATCAGCTGTTTTAAGTTAGTGTTGCAATGCATCATGGGTCAACATACAGTAGCCCTATGGCTTCTTTGGTGCTGACTGACAGCTCACAGCTGACTTCTGACAGTCAGAATTTAGGTATGTACCTAAATTTTTACTCTCAAAAGTGACAGCTGCTAAACACATGTTTTTGCAGATCATCTGGTTCGGCGTAGGGATGCATAATTTGGTCTGGTAACTTTTCAAAGCTGTCAATTGTCAGCTGTGAGCTGTCAGTCAGCACCAAAGAAGTCATGGGGCTACTTGTACAGCGTGTGAATGGCTGAGCTACTCAAGCAGATTTTGCGTTCTATTCTCGTCGAACGTGTGAATCAAGAGTTACTAAAGACGGCCGTACTGTTATTGCTCAAGCTGAGACATACCTTTCAGGATAAACGAATGTCTAGGTGAGTGAGATTTGATTCAAACAAAATGGTTTTTAGCATAAAATGCTACTAAGATTAGAATAAAATAATAATAATAATACTTAGCACCACGTCTTACTATCCGTTCGGGTTATACTCTCAAGTACTAATTACTCTTATGGGCTAGGAATAGGTAAGGTTCAATATAAAAGAAGTGAACCCACATTTGCGTGGAAAACCACCCCCCGTTCACCCGAGCGAGTTTCGAACTTCAATTTCCCCATTCTCGGCAGTCTAGCTCAACAAGAAACCAGCGCGTTTGCTAACTACGTCACCGAGGCGAGTAGAATAAAACAAAAAAATAGTTCTTACATTTCAGTTTAACTTTGTTAATTGACGTTTTTATAAACTTGTTTTTTACGTTGTGTTTATTTCCAAGTTAATAGAAGAGGTTTACGCCTCAAATTTTAATATATCGTATTGTCACCAGAGTTAAGTCAATGTACTGTTAATATTACAGGTGCATCTACTACTACTGAGTATCCACAAGTCAAATCTATAAAATATTATACTTTTTGTTAGTTTAACATTTCTAGTTGAAATATGTGAATGTTAATTAATGCACCAAAACGCAATGCTTTATGCTATATTTTGAATATAAACCTTATATAACCTGGATCACAAATTACTATTTATAATTAACAATATAATTACTCGCTTCAGTGGCCACGTGGTCTAACGTGCTACTCTCGCAGTAGGCTTGACTACCGATAACGGGAAGATCGAGGTTCGAATCTCGGTTGGGTGTACTGAGGGTGGTTTTACTAAAATGGTTTTCCACTTTCCTTACATGCATATGTGGGTACGCTTCCTATAAATAAAACTTTCCTAGTAACTAAAACTATTAGCGTAATTAGTAGGCCTACATAAGTGTATAATCCGAACTGGTAGTAAAATGTGGTGTTAAAATAAACCAATATGTATGTTATCATGCACATTTAAAACATAGGGCTATATCACTGTAAGACTAAGTTGTAACGTTATTTGCCACCCTACCATTTATTTCCTTATATTTTTCCCAAGCTTTGTAAATAGTTTCAGGTTTATTTTCGTTTGAAACATGCTGTGTCGCCGGCGTGACAAATAATACTATTTGCATCCATTAAAATAAATTAAAAGGACAGAATATAGAACATCTAACACTGTTTTAAATAATTTAAACAATTAATTTTGACCTAAGGAAGAACACTTACTTTTTTTTAAAACATATTAATTTCCTTCCAAGAGGTCTGTTGACTCTTCTATTTATTTTGGATGTCAGACATGATTTATTCTAACGCATGCGCAGATATGATGAACAAGTGAGTGGCGAGTCTCGTGCTTGTAAAAGTAGTAAAAAAAAAAAAAGAGAGAAAAAAAAAAGACGTTCCAAAATAGCGCGCATTTCAATTGTGACAGATTAAAATAAACATTTAATTCTCTTAAGAAACACTGACATATATTTAAATCTTGATACTAAATTTGTATCTTATTTTATAAACAGTTCATAGCCAACACTTTATCTTTTATTTTATTGTATTAGTTTTCTCTTTGGACTTAGTAGAAAATAGAACGTTTTTTAAGTTTAAAACTGAGAACATTTTTTGAAGAGGATGAGGCTTTTTTCTTCCGGAGTGTCATTTAACATGGAGCAAATTTATATAGCTCCTAATTAAATTTAGTTTTCAAGTGGAACAATGGTTCGAAAGTAAAAGTACAAGTACTCAAATGGAAAGTTAAGTGTCTGGAGACGAACTAGAGTGTTTATTTCTTCAAATGGTGGACGAGTTAGAATAAATAAAAGGAAACAGACTTCAGACATTCTGGTTTCAACATGGATGAATTCATTGGTGAGGTCCAGCCAAATCTTCAATTTTAAATATATGTTATTTCTCATTTTTTTTTTTTTATTTATCAAGCTATGATACATGCAAAAACTTTCAGAAAGGACTAAATACACTCAGACTCTATCTATTCCAGGGAATTGATTAATATTTTATTTTTTATGTAAAAATATTAATTCTATTGATTTTTTTTTTTTTGTTCCTCAACAATACCTTTTTTTTTTGTCTTACTCAAAACTATATATTCTATAAAAGTTTAGCCTATACATATATTATTTTCTTTCACTCTATTATTATATATATATATATATTAAAACTCCTAAGTTTAATCATTTCAGAGATTGTTCATTTAATTGTTTAACTTTGTTTAAGAATTTATGTAATACCATATATTTTATTTTGTCATATTAGCCTTATATTTAATCGGATATCCTTAGGTAGGTTTGGGATGTAATAAAAGGGAAACAATAATGATAATAATAATAACCCACAAAAGTTTCAACAATTGTTTTTTTTTTATTATTGTAATCTCAATTAGTACATTTTTTGTTTTTTTTTATGATCCATTGTATTTAAATTGCTATTTTTTTATTTTTATTTTATTTTAAGTACTCTCAACTCTTGTGGAAGTCTACAACACACCATTGTAACATTGACATTGTAATATCTAGGTAAAAGTTCCCGAGCACACCCAGAGGTCTCGAGCATTTAGAGTCGTCGTGCATTTGTTCGAATTAGTCGAGCTAAAGTTTATTTATATTTTTTTTTTATCATTATTATTAGTTCTCCTAGCTTCCAGGAGTGGCGCCCAACACAAGCTTTTTTTTTATTAATCTCGACGTTACCCTTTTTGTTGATAAGACACAATTAGGAAATTTATATTAGAGTGGCGCACAACGTGGTGGCTCATTTGTGTTAGGGAACTGTGTTGTAATTAGGGCATGAGCGGAGGAAGCTACTTTACTAGAAGCAAGGCCAGAGCTCTAATTTCAAACACTAAACTGAAGATTGTAGGAGAAACTTCAACAATGGAAGGTCAAACCCTAGGAGAAGATGTCGACAATGACACATCAACAACAATGTCCTTAGAAGTAAGTGAGTTTAGGGATGTAGACCAATTCCATGAGTTTAGCGGAGAGTTTGCAGAGACGAGTTTGGGTGATCCACCACAATGTATAGAGACTGAACCAACCACAATTATCTGTTGCCTCATGCGTGGAGACCGAACCAACCACTACAAATTTGACACCTGTTGCCTCACCTCCAGAATTTATGTCAGCGATACAACAATTAATATTTGGGATGAGTGAAATGAGAGGAGTTTTAGCAGCCAGTTTGGTTGAAATCAGAGGAGATTTCAAAGCTAGTCAAGACGAAATTAGAGGAGAGCTTTCAAAGCTTTCAGATAGTCAGGTTGAAATGAGAGGAGATTTCGCAGCCAGTCAGGAAGCCATGAAAAGTGAAATCTTGAGTTGCATGAGTTCGCTAGCCGACACTATCAGGAAAGATTTTTATGTGGAGATTACCCAGACAAAAGCTGACCTGGAGGGACAAATCTCATCTGTAAAACAACATTGTAGCCAGGAAATTGAAGTGGTTAAGAAAAATTCACTAGTTTCACTAGAAAAAGTTAGTCAAGCACTGGAGTCGACACAACATTCCGTAGCAAAACAGCTCGGCCAACACACAGTACAGTTAGAGGAAGGTCTAAAGAACCTTAGTATGGAGGTTGATGCAGTGAATGCAAGACAGAATGAGTCCTTGCTGGCTGTGGCGGCAAAGAATCAGGAGTTGGCTCTAGTTCAAGAGGTTCTAGGTCAGAAGCTAGACGACACTACCAGAGTAGTCGTGTCAGTTCAGGAACAAATAAGGGGTTTGGGTGAAGAGGTAAGGTTAGGGTATGTTACTGGCCCCAACTTACTTAGCACACCCACCTTGACCATTTTGGGGGGAAAGTCGTTGGAGGAAAGACTTCCCAGATTCAATAGAAGGAACCGACAGAACCCGGTCAGTCACCTGTTAGCTCTTGAGGAGTTATTTGAAGGGCATAGGCTGTCAGATAAGGACAAAGTAAGATTAGGAGGCAGTTCCCTGACAGGTGATGCTGTACCCTGGTGGTCAGTGGGAAAAGACAACATCTCAAGCTGGGAGGATTTTAGTACCAAGTTCCTGGCTATGTTCTGGTCTGTAGAGATACAGGGGCAGATGAGGGCAAAGTTGCATGCTTCTCGGTATCATGAGAATAGTGGCACTCTGGAAAGCTATCTAGCTGATATGTACTCCAGAAGTCGAAATTTCGATTCATCCATCACGGATTCGGAGCTAATATACATGGTTACACAGCAGTTACCGATACGTTTGCGGGAAATGTTAGTGGGCGTGACTTACAGCTCTTTGGATGAATTCCGTGCGGGACTACAGCGTTTGGATACGCTAGAGCAAGACCGGAGGAGAAACAAAATTGAGTCTGTAGGTTCACCCCCTCGCAAGCGCACAAGTGAAGACATGAGTATGGTAAACCCACAACAGTTTCATAATGGTCCACGGCAGCAGAACTCCTGGAGAAGAACTGGACCACACCTGGAGAATCAACGACGAGGTCCGAGTTGGAGGGCACCTTCAGACATGTTCCAAGGTAGAGGCCAAGAAGAGGCTCATCACAACTTGGATTCACAAGGAGACAAGAGACAATATCAAGGGCAGTTCTCAAGGGGTAGGGGCCACCCTTACACTAGCGAAAAGGAACAAAGATTTGTAAATTTTCCCCAACAGCAACCCCAAGAGTCGAACATGAACTCCCAAAATTACCAGAATACCAGCAGGGGGCCTGGATTTCAACCTCAACGAGTTTCCCACCGGCAGAACCACTTTCCACATCCCATCGACATAAACGCAATAGTCACAGCGGAAAACACCGGACCTGTGATGTAGAGATCCCGGATAGGTCGCAGGTTCTACATACTCTGGGTACCCATTTGGTGGAAGTTTTGGGTGCATGTACTTTAGGGGTGGACATCAGAGAAGAATTGTTGCAAGAGGAAGAAGATGAGAATCCAACCAAAGACCCAACATGTCCAGAACTTACACTTGAAGTTGAGGGAGTTCCGGTAAAGTGTCTGATGGATTCAGGTGCTGAGATAAGTTGTGTTTCCGAAGAAACAGTTGAGATGTTAATGTCCATTGGTAAACCGATCCCCATGTTTCCTGTACCCATAGTCAAGATCCGTGGTGCCACCAACAGGAAAAGTCCTCCTATACACAAACAAGTCCTTTTGAATATAATACTATCGGGTAAAAGTACCCTAGTCAAATGCTTGGTAGTCAAGAATCTCATAAAGCCAATAATACTAGGTATCGATTATTTAACCCAACAAGGGATTTCATTGGATTTCTACAACAAAAAAGTATTCATAGGCCATCCTCAAGCTGGAAAGCCATGCCACTTGATGTCTGAGAAATGTGAGTGGGCTATCAACCAGGATAAGGACAAGTTGCGAGTATTAGCTTTAGAGTTCAGATCCGTAGAGAAATACGAGACCACGCCGAACCAAAAACATAACCCGGAAAAGCTGGAGGTATTACACCACACCAAAGCTGAATTTGAAAGTTTTGTGGCAGAGTTGGAACACTTGTCACCAGAACAAAAGAGTCGTTTATTGAGTGTGTTATGGCAGTGCCGAAAAGTTTTCTCTGAACAGCCAGGAAGGAATAACAGTTACCAGGCAGACATACCCCTCACAAGAGAAGATGGTTTTTTTTATCAAAGTTACCCTTTACCAAAGGTATATGAGGCTGAATCGGACGAACAGATTCAGGCCATGCTGAATCATGGTGTTATTAGTCGCTGTTCAAGTCCCTATGTGAATCCGCTGGTCTGTGTCATAAAAAAGGATAAATCGATAAGATTATGTTTGGATGCTCGGAAGTTGAATACCTTGATACGCAAGGATTATGAGTCACCCACTAACATCGGGGACATGCTGCAAGATTTCTATGGTGTCAAGTATATGACTTCAGTGGACCTAACACAAGGATACTATCAGCTGAGTCTAAAACCTGGAGTTAGACAGTGCACTGCTTTTTTGTACCGGTCAAGACAATACCAATTCAATGTATTGCCCTTTGGATTAAGTAATGCCGTGGCTGAGTTCACCAGATGTATGGACCAAGTCTTAGGTAGTGAATGCAGAGGATACGCAAGAGCATATGTTGATGACATATTAATCACGTCCCCGTCTTTTGAAGATCATTTGTACCATTTGGAGTGTACTTTCAATCAGCTCATTCGATATGGGATGACTTTGAAACTAAAGAAATCATTATTTTGCAGAGATCAGGTTCCATTTTTGGGGCACATCCTGACATGTGATGGGGTGCGCATGGATAGAGAAAAACTAAGAATCATAAGAGAACATAAGTCACCCAATTCCAAAACAGGAATAAAGGCATTCCTGGGTGGTGGGATTCTATCGCGGATACACGAGTCAGTTATCTGAAGTAGGAGTTCCTCTCACCGACCTATTAAAGAAAGGGGCAGCTTGGAAATGGACTGAAGTTGAGGAAACAGCTTTTCAGAAGGTGAAAAGTTTGTTCATGGAATCTCGAACTTTGAAACAACCGAAACTGGGTCAACCGTTCTACCTGACAACAGATGCTAGCGCCTATGCTTTGGGGGCTACCATCAGCCAGCTGGATGGAAATGGACAACATCAGTATATTGCCATGAATAGCCGTAAGTTGAACTCTGCTGAGCGCAGGTACACCGTAACAGAAAAGGAATGTTTATCCATTGTTTGGGCATTGCAGAGGTTCAGAAACTTGTTGTTAGGACAAAAGATAATAATTTTGTCAGACCATCGAGCACTTTCGTTTATGAACACTTGTCGATTGAAGAGTGATAGGCTAGCTCGGTGGATTTTAGCTGTTCAAGAATTTGGGCTGGAATTTGAATATCTACCTGGCAAGGATAACCACCAAGCAGATGCGTTGAGTCGATACCCGTTGAATGACAAGGGGAGCTGGAGCCAGAACCATCCCAGGCCCCTGACAGTTTTATGGTATTATTAGGGCAGCTAGCAGGGGAACCTGATATCGACTCACAACTTCAAGATATCCAGAAGTTTCAGAATGAAGACCGAGAAGTCTGTGACATCAAAAATCTCCTAGAACAACCACAAAATAGGAATTCCAATTCCAATAAGAATAATGCTGGGCTAAACAAGTATGTAGTGAAAGAAGGAATCTTGTACAAGAAAACCAAATCAAAAAATCCATTAGAGCTGTCCGGACAAGTTGTCATACCAGAGGTTTTGAGAAATAAGCTGGTATCTCACACCCACCTCAAGCTAGGACATTTTGGAATACTTAAGTGTTACAACATTTTAAGACGTTATGTATATTGGACTAACATGTATAAGCGTTGTGCTGAGATCATTTCCAAGTGTGAGATGTGTCAAAAATCAAAATACAGTAACAAGAATTTTGAAGGGGCATATCAGGCCATAATACCTGAGGGACCAAACCAGTTGGTTTCAGTGGATTTATTTGGACCATTACCAAAGGCTACTAGGGGGCTAACATATATTTTTTCAATGGTAGATGGATTTTCCAAGATTTGCCAGCTGTATTGTTTAAAGAAAGCTACCGCTGAAGCATGTATTGCTAGAGTAGAGAAATACATTGCCAGTGTAGGTAAGCCTACACAGATATTATCAGATCATGGTTCACAGTTCACCAGTCATAAGTGGTATCACCGATTAGAGGGACTGGGCATTCAGGCTACCCATAGTTCCATTCGCCATCCCTCTTCGAATCCCTGCGAGAGAGGAATGAAGGAGATTGGGCGATTTTTGAGATGCTATTGTCACCAAAAGCATACCACCTGGCCTAATTATGTACCCATATTGGAGGGATTGTTGAATACTTTAGTACACAGCTCTACACAGTTCTCACCTTACGAAGTCCATTATGGAATACGACCAGGAACATTCTTGGACAAACATTTCCACGACCCTAGGGTGGATGGAGAGAAAGCCAAGGAAGATGATCCAGCAATAGTGTTGCCCACTTTGATCCGAATTGCAAGACGCCGATTGGAGCAGGCGGCCAAGGCTAGAAACAGGTATCAGAAGAAAAAATCAATTTCTTTCAATGTTAATGACAAGGTATTATTAAGGGACCACCCTGTGTCAGACTTCTTCTCAAAAGAAACTAAAAAAATGTTTCTAATATACTCCGGTCCCTATTTGATCACACGTGTCATCCACCAAAATGCGTACGAACTGAAAGAGGTAGCAAATGGTCAAATAAAAGGGGTTTTTAATATGTCCAATTTGAAGAAATGGATTGAGTGATATAAAGTTTTGGGAGACATGTTAATCCCTTGAATCATGTGGTTCGACAGTTGGCTATAAGGAATGTTGTAGAACAGTTGAAAGTTGAGAGCAGTGTCAATCTCTGAAGCACTGGACTTGGAAAGAAACCAGTAACAACAGGGATAGTTCGATAAGCAGCATAAGGCGTTGGAAGGTAAAAGCTATGGATTTGTAGGAGTCAGTAAAAGCAGAGGCCTGAGGATCGTATCCATATGGGATGAAAGTTTATTACACTTTGTGAAGCGTCAAGTTTTGGGAAAGTAAAAAGAAGAAAATATACATATATTTTAAAGAAACTAAAATCTGCAATGTTCATTTATAAATGTATCTATTGGGTATATTCGAAGATGATTCTGACTTTATTATAATTTTGATTTTTATCAAGAAGAGAGGTTATGCAAGGACACCCATGGAAAATCAGAACAACCCCAGAAAGCCAGTAATATGAATGAGATGACAAGTTTTAAGTTACGAGATAATCTACGAGGAGGAGTATTTTAAAAGGAGTAAGAGTGTCGATTTTGGGAGGTCATATCTGCGTCACTGGCCGTTGATAAGACAGTGACTGCCTGAGGATATAGACGATTATTATTCCAGGACCTTGTGAATGAGATGAGTCCATCACAAACGGTTCCTGATGTGTGTATAAGTTACGTCGAAATATGTTGTTTTAAGGAGAAAACAAGAAAGTTGTTAAATTTTATATCGTCGAAAAGCAAGTTTTATCAAAGTCGTCGAATTATCAGTAAAGTAAAGGAAGTCATCAAGAAGTCATTGAAAACTGTGTAGGGAATCTATTTTATACCCTGGAGTCCAATTATTAAGTTGCTGAGATAGGCAAAGCTCAAAACAAGTGAAAAGGGCAAGAATTACTTGATAAAGTATTACATTTTAAATAAATAATAAACTAAGAATGGAAGAATAAATAAGGTCTTCAAGAACAGTATAATTACCTTCACAACGTGTAATCCAACGAATCAGAGCTCACAAATGGTCCAGAAGTATAAAACCTCCCCAACGTCATAACATCATGCCAAGTAGCTGTAGGGGCCACTCCGACGGTTCTGTAAGAAAAGAGAAAAGATTGTAAATATTTTTTTTGGGATATGTTTGTTTAATTAATTAAGATATTTTGGTCTATTGTGTGGTGTGTGAATTTATTTTATAAGCTCAATTTGTTTAAGTGAATATGTAATTAATTGTAAAATGAATCAGTTTCAATGGAAAAAACAAAGATTTTCAGAGCCAAATAAGTTATTATGTAATGATATAAGTTGTCATACACCAAGAGAGTAGGGGGCTAACCCAATGAATGTATATCTTATGTTCTAAACAAGTTGGTATAAATGCCAGGTCTACTATGTAACATTCAAGTGACACGATAGCCTAGAACGGCTAAATTATGATTTGCTTTCTCAGATTTTAAAATACTAAGCATCAATATATGTTAATTCTGTGTATGTCAATAGATGCATAAAAAACTGTATTTATAGAGTTCATTGAGAGAATGGTGATATTCTAGCCATAAGTGTTTGGCCTACTCCTTTTATTGTGAAAAATTGGAAGAAAATTACACCAGGAGTATTTCCTTTTTCAAGTTTTGAAGTATTAATTATAAATATATTTTAATGACATTGTTACATCACCTAAAGCAGAGGTTGTAGTAGCTGTATTCATTGAGAGAATTGTTAAATTCTAGCCATAAGTGTTTGGCCTATCAGATTTCCTGTATTCTAGGTCACTAAAGTACAATGAGTGAGTTTACTTTTTCCATTATTTGTTATGAAATAATGATCTCTTTATGTTTAAAATGTGTTAATTAGTTTAATGAGGATCTATGGTTGTTGTACATACAGGTCTCAAATCAAAATGTTTAATGTTTAAATGATTTATGTGTAAAAACATTTTATACATGTTGAGGGTTGACGAAGGCCTAGGATGGAGTAATGTGATTTTCCTTTTTCAAGGGTTTCAACATTAATTGTTGATATTTTTGTACAGCAGGTACCTGTTAATTTGTAGGGGAGAGTATATATATCCATTTCATAAAAATAATTATGAAAATTTGACTATAAACACTTGGCCTATGAAAGTTGGTTATGATAATTAAAAAGTGCCAAGTAGTTAATTTGCTTTTTGCTATAATTTGGTACCAAGAATTGATATTGTCTGGTGATGTATCTTCATTAGTTGAAGAAGGTGTCGAAGTAGATGTACTTACAGGTGGTAATTTGAAATGTTTAATTTATTTGCTGATTTTGTGTAAACAAAACCCAGCATTTTTGAAGTGTTGAAACTAGGCCTACTTTTGTGTGCAATACAAATATGATATATTTTTATATGAAATCACCTAAGTGATAAATAATACATGTATTTCCGAGGGAAGGACCTCAAGTGAACATACATAAGCCGTTTCGACATTTTAGTGAGAGGAAATTTAGATTTTAACTCACCTAAGTCTCAGCGGAGGAAGTGTTATCAGCGAGTTTAAACGAGTGCAGTGAAGTCGATCTGGATATTCCGCTCCACTGAAAGTGCTCCGGTTTATGCTACAAGACAAAGAAAGAGATTTTGTTATTCAAGTGAAGTTTAAAATAATATTTGTAAAGTATAAATATAAGGCGTGGCGGTTGTACTATTTTTTTGTGATGAAGAGCGATCCTTTACAGCAGACGACAAGAGGTTATATTAGGTTGAATAACCGTCTATGTAGCTACAGACTTACTACGTGAACATGCAAGTTAAACTGAATTGTACAAAAGCAGCTGTTTTCGGAAAGACTAGAGAAAAAAAACAATGCCATCCTTACTTATCGCCTTGAACCAGAACAAGTAGAGGCACTTTGATAAGACTAATTTACTAATTTTATAAGGAGATGGAATCTAGATTGTGATATTTAAGATTCTAGGCCTACTTTATGGCAAAAAACATTTATTTTTTTCCACGAAGTAATTTTAGGCTTAAAATTAATTCGTACAAAAAAAAAAGGGGGCACTGTAACGTTATTTGCCACCCTACCATTTATTTCCTTATATTTTTCCCAAGCTTTGTAAATAGTTTCAGGTTTATTTTCGTTTGAAACATGCTGTGTCGCCGGCGTGACAAATAATACTATTTGCATCCATTAAAATAAATTAAAAGGACAGAATATAGAACATCTAACACTGTTTTAAATAATTTAAACAATTAATTTTGACCTAAGGAAGAACACTTACTTTTTTTTAAAACATATTAATTTCCTTCCAAGAGGTCTGTTGACTCTTCTATTTATTTTGGATGTCAGACATGATTTATTCTAACGCATGCGCAGATATGATGAACAAGTGAGTGGCGAGTCTCGTGCTTGTAAAAGTAGTAAAAAAAAAAAAAGAGAGAAAAAAAAAGACGTTCCAAAATAGCGCGCATTTCAATTGTGACAGATTAAAATAAACATTTAATTCTCTTAAGAAACACTGACATATATTTAAATCTTGATACTAAATTTGTATCTTATTTTATAAACAGTTCATAGCCAACACTTTATCTTTTATTTTATTGTATTAGTTTTCTCTTTGGACTTAGTAGAAAATAGAACGTTTTTTAAGTTTAAAACTGAGAACATTTTTTGAAGAGGATGAGGCTTTTTTCTTCCGGAGTGTCATTTAACATGGAGCAAATTTATATAGCTCCTAATTAAATTTAGTTTTCAAGTGGAACAATGGTTCGAAAGTAAAAGTACAAGTACTCAAATGGAAAGTTAAGTGTCTGGAGACGAACTAGAGTGTTTATTTCTTCAAATGGTGGACGAGTTAGAATAAATAAAAGGAAACAGACTTCAGACATTCTGGTTTCAACATGGATGAATTCATTGGTGAGGTCCAGCCAAATCTTCAATTTTAAATATATGTTATTTCTCATTTTTTTTTTTTAATTATCAAGCTATGATACATGCAAAAACTTTCAGAAAGGACTAAATACACTCAGACTCTATCTATTCCAGGGAATTGAGTAATATTTTATTTTTTATGTAAAAATATTAATTCTATTGATTTTTTTTTTTTGTTCCTCAACAATACCTTTTTTTTTTGTCTTACTCAAAACTATATATTCTATAAAAGTTTAGCCTATACATATATTATTTTCTTTCACTCTATTATTATATATATATATATATATTAAAACTCCTAAGTTTAATCATTTCAGAGATTGTTCATTTAATTGTTTAACTTTGTTTAAGAATTTATGTAATACCATATATTTTATTTTGTCATATTAGCCTTATATTTATTCGGATATCCTTAGGTAGGTTTGGGATGTAATAAAAGGGAAACAATAATGATAATAATAATAACCCACAAAAGTTTCAACAATTGTTTTTTTTTTTTATTGTAATCTCAATTAGTACATTTTTTGTTTTTTTTTTATGATCCATTGTATTTAAATTGCTATTTTTTTATTTTTTTTTTTATTTTAAGTACTCTCAACTCTTGTGGAAGTCTACAACACACCATTGTAACATTGACATTGTAATATCTAGGTAAAAGTTCCCGAGCACACCCAGAGGTCTCGAGCATTTAGAGTCGTCGTGCATTTGTTCGAATTAGTCGAGCTAAAGTTTATTTATATTTTTTTTTTATCATTATTATTAGTTCTCCTAGCTTCCAGGAGTGGCGCCCAACACAAGCTTTTTTTTTATTAATCTCGACGTTACCCCTTTTTGTTGATAAGACACAATTAGGAAATTTATATTAGAAAGTTCACACACGTAAACAAAGAAATCTGAATGAGTTTTTTTCGATCTTGTAATTGATATCTACCCACACGAGGATGCAAACGTGTAATATAAAAAAGTTTATAACTCTCAAATAATTAATTTGATATTGCATATTTTAAATTAATTATAATTTAGTTTGCAGAATTTCCAATGGGTTATGATGAATGGATGAATTTTAATTCTCAAAAATTAAAGGAGCATCCAAAACTCTTCATGGTTACGATACCAGACACATTTTTATATTAAATTGTTGTAAAGTCATCATGAATGTTTTCTTTTAAATTTACTGTGGGATACGTAGTCAAATTTATACTTTCAACTGAATCTTGATTTATAGAGTCGCTTATAGTTTCAATGGAACTCTTATGTTTTGGTAAACTGTCTATCTCTGTGCTATTGGAGACAGTCGACTCATGATTATTTGTAATAGTTATACAGCGATATAACTGGTGGAAGCCAGTACGTATTTCGGCGTTCAACGCCAATATTATGATAGAGTTCAAGCAAAAGTTGATGTTGAATGGATAAAGACTTAACTTATAAAAAGAAGTATACCTAGCTGACTCCCGTGGTGCAAACCTGAGAACCAATATATCATACACTAACATTATGTTTCTTGGTAGATGACAAATAAAAAATGTGATGATTATCACAATAAATAAATTGTTCATTTTTTCTCTAGCCTTCACTTCACTTACGTTGCTTCTTGACTGTGGTGACACAAGTTGACTGGTTTTACGTAGACTGAAGAATGTGATGATATAAAACAATGCAATTGTTGTAAATGGTAAGACAAATAAAAACAAAGCTTGAAAAATGTGATTATAATATCGATACACTTTACCGTGTTTTGCATCAGTGAAATATTGACATTTGCCAGTGTTTGTTTCGACAAATCCCGTCACGAGCGAGGAAATGCACCACAAAACACCAAATAGCCACACACAAATATTAACAATAATCACTCGTTGCTTTGTGCTTGATGCACAAGATCTACCTCGACTTTGGAAACAATTCACTATTATTATAAACCTTTCAATACTGATTGAAGCTGTCGTGTAAGCTGCGACTGTGTAACACAAAAAGAAAATGCCATTATAAAGTTTACAAAGTGCTTCTCCGAACATCCAAACATAAGAATTATACCAGGTTATTACTTGCAAAGGAAAAACAACAAAAATCATGATCTGGTCTGCCAGCACTGTGCTCACAATGTATGAGTTTAGCGGTTTCCACAACGACCGGTTCTGAAAGAAGACGATTAAAACCGAACAGTTAAATATTGAACCGATAAAAAACACAAATATATTGATGATCACACCGATAGCCGCAATCGAACCCAACTTATTTGTGACGGCATCATAGCAAGGTGCGTAAGTCTTGCCGAGAATTGGATACACATATTCTAAGGTGGTACTGGAATTGATACTTTTTTCAACAAAATTTTTAAGATATTTAGACACCATGGGCTCTTCCTGAGAACCATTGCACCATAAGTTACTGATAGCGTAATATGATTCGTTCTCTAGATAAACCATTCTATCTACTAATTCCCACATACAACAAGATTGAAACGTGTGATCTCTCTTGACATCTGTCGCTTGGAGACAGTTCATGAACTGCTCATCCAAGGAGAATGGACAGTCAAATGATTGATTGTTTTGATTCAATCCTACCACCGACATGTTGTTCATTGATGTTAAAATGACGATTTCTAATAAAAACCGTGCAGTAACTGAAACAAGTAATAACATCAACCTTTCTTGATAAGGTAGAGACAGTATATAGAAACGAGTTAGCATTTCTTCAGGATTCTATTTTTCACTTTTGTTTTCCTGGTTTCCTTTTCCTCCAAACCTGTTTTAGCCTTGACCTTTGATACCTTCGTTGGAGTCGCGTCTGAAGTAATTGACCCGGCTTACTAGAGTCTGTTCAACATAGCTTTTTATCTGAAAGACAGTCGAAAAATCATACGTTTAGGTTTTGGTTTGCCAACACTTGTAAAAGAATCACTGTTTTGTTATAATTGATAAGTTTATTAATAATTACAGTATATATTTTACATTAAAAATAACGTAAATTTAAGTTTTCTCACGCTATTCCACTAATTGTAATCATTTATTTTTATCCAATCCGAGACAATATTTTAAATATAACTAAAAGTACTTATTTTTCGTTTTTAAATGTTGTCTATGATGAATAATATAGCGCATACATAAACTTAATGTTAACTTTATGACACATATCTCAGGATCTATTAATGATATAGCTTTAATTTAATTTAAATTCTATTTTATTTTATTTTAAAAAACACTTCTTTATTTAGCTCCGCACACAGTTTTTTTAAAAATCCAAATAAAATTTACAATTTTATGATTTTATTACCAAAGCATGATTTTTTCACACAAAAATATACAAAATAATTTCCTATTAAGTCTACAATATAAATATCTCAAAATAACTGAGTGAGGAACTAGTTTTTAATACCATAAAGTTGTCATAAACATGTTGTAAGTCTATCTTCAACGCTAAAGAAAATATCTGTCATCAAAACTTATAAAATGTAGTTTACGGCAAAAGTGTATTAAAGATATTAATACATACTTGTGTTATTTTTTTCACATTCTAATAATGACTAGCACTCTAAGAAGGGTTCTGGATCTTACTCCGCTTGATAAAGATCTTCAGCTTCCTTTTAACTAAAGTCCTCTTCTGTCAAGGTTAGAAACAACTTTTTCAGCTTTATAAACTCGGATATCAAGATGGTGTCGCGACAATTGTGGTCAAAGACAATTCCTGTCAAGAGATACCAATAATCAGAAAAATAAATCTGCAGCCTGCGGTCACTGACAATTGCGGTCTGAATTTTTCAGGAGGTGTGGGGCTTGTTATGTTTTTGATTGCCTTCACACTTTCTCCAGGCAGGCTTAGGACTGGCAATGTAATAAGGCCTTTTATACACGGCCATGTTTAAAATCATATTTTTTTTTCCTTTTCAATATTATATTATAGTGGTTTCACTTGGTAACCACCTTTTATTTAATTATTTGAGACACATTTAACTGTTGGCAGCACTTATGAATCATCTATCGGAATTTATTTGCTAGTTTTATTCTTGTAAAAATTTATTATTAGTAATTTTTGTTGTTATTCATGCCTCCAATATAGTATGTCTTTTGTTTTTGTTATTGAAGTGACACGTTTCTTCTAATTGGTTTTGTTATATTTTTCAAGGAATAAATATATAACTATGTAAGTATTCAAATCATTATTTAATACTATTGTTTTTTGCTTTATAATTATTTACATTCATAATTAAATTTATCTAAATATATTAATTTTAATAACCTAATTACTAGGTGGTTTCAAATTGCTACCACTGTGCAAGTTAGGTCATGAGTATATTTTTACTCATTTCAGTGTCGTCATGTCTATAAATAAAAGAAAATTATTGCTAAACGTATCACTCAAAGAGGAAGATGTTGAACGTTTGCTAATAGAAGTGCCTAGTGATACTGACTCTATTAATGGACAATGTGATTCTGATGGAGAATGTGATTCAGATTTAGAAGATTGCTTACAGGAAAGTGGGGACAGATCAATTGTTCTTATACAGGAAGATAACGGTTTCAATAATAACAATAATGTCCTAAATTATTCTGATATAAATCAGGAAGATTGTAATAAAGATGATGATGATGATGATGATGAACCCCTTAGTGAGCGATTAAAAAAATTAGATGGTGTGTGGGAAAACAAAATAAGGCGGTGGAACATTCAAAATTTTACAAATGACTTTGGCCCTAATGTACCAACAAGTACAGAATCTCCTGTCGATACTTTGTGTTTATTTCCAGATTCTTTTATTGAACATTTTGTAATGTAACTGATTTGCCCCTGAAAAGTATGTGAAAGCATTGACAATAATATCGTCCTAATTTTATAAACGTATCTTATTTCATTTAAATTATAATCTATTAAATGGCGCTTAAAGCACTTCTTCTTCTAAGAAGGCAAAAGCCACTGATCAGTGACGTCACGCACGTGACATTAGTAAAGTCAGGTTGACAATATATATATTTCAAATAATAACTTCCTCTTCTCGAAGGTTCGAAGAGAGATTTTAAAATGTAACTTGAGTCATTTTCCGGCTCTCGAAGTTTCTAGTAACACAGAGATGTTTTTGTCTTGTATTTTGTTTTTCTAAACTAAACCTTCTCGAAGCTTCCATGAGCAAGGGATATATACAAAGAATGGTGCAACGTAAAGGCAGTTGGTGTCCAATACTGACAGAACTCACTTGGCGTCCAGCAACACCTGTCCGCGTTCATACAATAGGCCGCGTATATATTTCAACGACATGATATATTTTCACATTAAATAAACAGATTCAGAAATAAAAAACATGTCAAGAATAATAAGTGTTTATTAATTATAATTCTTCAATTGGCGTCCATCGCGGCAGTAAAATATCAGAACAACATAATTGGCGCACAACGTAGGGACCCGTAATTCAAGAACGTTTCAATTTAGTTTTTCAAACTAACCTTTATGCTACACAGTTGGGGAAACCATTCGTCCCTGTAACTGAAGAAGAAATGAAAATTTTCATAGCAATAAACATTATGATGGGAATAAAACGTTTACCCTCCTACAGGTACCATTGGTCATCTTACCCTCAGCTTAGGGATTCATTTATCTCTCCCCTAATGGCAGTGAATCGTTTTGGTTGGTTGTTGACGCATTTACATGTAAACAACAATGTATTGCAGCCAAAAAGAGACGACAATGCTTTTGATAAGCTCTACAAACTAAGACCAATGCTTGATACACTTTCAGAGACTTTCAAAACCTGCTTCAAACCAGGAAAACATCAGTCCATTGATGAAAGTATGATCAAATTTAAAGGAAGGAGTTCTTTCAGACAATTTATGCCCAACAAACCAATAAAACGAGGCTACAAGGTGTGGGTGCGTGCGGATGAGTCGGGGTTTGTCTGTCAGTTTCAAATATACACAGGTAAGGTTGAAGGCAATATTGAGAAGCTATTAGGTGCTCGAGTTGTCAAAGACCTTAATTTTGAACTTGTTGGGTTGGGTCATCATGTTTATTTCGACAATTATTTTACAAGTGTTGATCTAATGATTTCACTAAAGAACCAAGCGATATATGCATGCGGCACAGTAAGGAATGTGAGAACTGGCTTGCCAAAAGAACAAAAGGTAGAAAAGAACATGAAGAAAGGTGATAGTGAGTTTTTAAAGGATAGTAAGACATTGTTCAAGTTTGTTCTAGGGCTCCCAAAACATATGTTTATTTTATGGTTGCAGCCTTCAACTGCGTTGTTTGTCCTGTGGCGTCTTTGGTAGCAGCTCCAGACTTCGACAGGTATTTGTGAATTTTCTAGCCATTGCTCTACGAAATAGTCAAGAATTATTGCAGCTTCTCCTTTTGAGGAGCCTCGCTATGAATCAGCAACCATCCTTCACCAATATCTCCAGTTTTGAGGAACGCTAGCGCTACCCACGATCTAAATTTGAGCCTTATTTCATCGTCTTCTGTGTAGTCTTTAGTCATACCTAATTCTTACACCTTTCTCCATAAACATTTTTTTCAGGTGAAAGTAGCAGTTGTACTTCAAAAAAAAAGGAAATATCTGTTTAAGAACTTATATGGCCGCTGATTCAAAGTCCATATTAAATTTATGTGGATCTCATTCGGGAATAGAATTAAGTATCAAACGAAACAAACGCACGTATGTATACTTCTTTTTGTCTGGCAGTAGTACGGTTTAGCGACGTACAATGCAACAATTCAGTGACTAATTAGTAGCCTCTGTTAGCTAAGTTACCCAATTTTTCTTGGTACAAACTTCTTATCACAACATTTTCTTCTCTCATTCTTTTCTTTGCTTTGAAGACAACTATTTAGACATCAAGTTTTGCCTCATCTGGGATACAGTCGTAGTCCATAACTCTAAGTACTTCATTCTTCTTGCAAACTAATCTTTCAAAAAGATAAACCCATGTTACAGCTCCTGCTTTATTCACTCTGTACTTACGATAGACGTACCCCTTGTAATGCAGGGAAGGTTTTCCCTTCTTAGTTTCTATAACCTTCATGTCCTCACTCATGACAATTAGCGTTATGACTGAATGTAGTCCAAGTGCTCTGGCATAAGGCACAACGCTACGACCGGTCAGAACACAACACTGACAACCACCGTGAAGGTAGAGTGACGTGAAGTCAGGTGAGGCTTCTCTTTCTCTGTAACATGTGTTCAGAGCAACGGTTGCTCTCGTGTGACAGGCCGATAAGTAAAATACTAGTCCCATTCGGCTGGTTCGGTTCGAGTGAGGGACTGGGTGCGACCGAGATTCTTCCAAGATGTCGGTCGTATCGTCTTTTGTCATCATAATATATTGTAAATCTTCCAGGACACTATAAATATCATGCTTAAGATACATGGTGATGTTCACGTTATTTTATTTGCAACTATGTTTTCGTGCTTATCTGCATGGCCTGAATGACAGCAATTGTCACAGCCTTAAATAAAATAATGACGTTGGTAATCAAATTGCATTCAATTGACCGGAACTGTCGCACATTTTCTCTTGGCCGGAATTGTTGTATATTTATTTAGATTTGGCCTTGTTGACCGGCAATTACTAGCTAAAAATATATGGGAATAGGTAAATACTTAAAGATCGCTTAGTTATGGATAAAAGAAAGAGAGAACTATTTGATCTAGGCCTATTTAATATTACATACTTACTTACTTCGTTCCCTTAAGTTTATTTTTGGGAATATACGCTGTGTAAATATTAGAACTAGTCAAAATTGTAAACAATATCCCGTCCTAATTCATGTGTTCATGAAGGTGGCGGGACATTACAATTCGTTTACCTATGTTGCATCCCCTGATGGCAGCTTGAAATAACTAAGTCCATCCATCCTCTCTATAAACCTCTATAGTTTTGCAACCTCTAAGTTTTTTGTTTGTTTTGTTTACCATGGCAATCATTGTTAGAAGCTATGAGAGAAAAATTACTCTAAAGAAAAAGAAAAGGGACGCGCTGGTTTTGAGACATGAAATAAATGTGAATGTAAATAAAAAGGATTGGATTTGAGGTAAGAAGTTTTCCGTTCCATCAGCGAGCGCTGGTTAGAGTCGGGGACTGGATCTCAATTTTCTCTGAAACGGGGAAGATTGTTCATTTTGAAGATCTAGAAGTGTGAGTGCTGCAGCCATGGTCAGAGAATGGTATTCAACTTGTGTTTGGCGTCATCACCTCAAATACTACAGGGAAACCCGTGAGATGTTTTATTATTATTGACAGTTCAGGATCACTAATTCGCGGTTACCACCAATTTATGCTATTTTACTTAATGGCTCTTACGCCGCAATGTTTCACGGCTTAGATTTATAAATTACTCTGGTACCGGATAGATAGGACTTTCTTTTAAAATTACAACTGCCACAATTAAAATAAATAAATAAATAATTATATATATATATATATATATATATACTATTTGAGTAGTTGAGTCTTAGATATTTAAAATTTCACTATACTTATCATATGACTTTTTTCTTTTTCTTTACTTCTATTTTTAATACATTTATGTTCCACCCTTCTGGTGAAATGGTTTCTCTTTTCAAGCTCATAATAAGAGTAATTTAATTTGTGAGTATCACTCAACTCACTGGCGCCCACCCTTTTATTTCACTAGTATTTAGAACTTAAGGTGACCTGGTGGTCTAGGGGTAAGGTGTCAGACTTCTATGCTGGCGGCCGGGGTTCAATCCTCGGTCCCGGCACAGATTTATCTGATTTCTAAACCCTTCCTTCACCTCTGACAAGTTATCTTGTGAATGTGGGGAATGCCAGGCCTCCACCGTGGTTCGGATTCCACGTTAAACTGTAGGTCCTTCATTTCATCTCACAATCACCCTACCATTACACATTAGCGTAAGAGGTATAACC
>JBCFYV010003875.1:0-25707 GCA_039000515.1 Timema cristinae
GAATTTTAAATTGGTTACCGATAGAAAGGGCCTTTGCTTTTACAAGGGGGCCCCCAACATAGGGGATTTTCATTAAGCCTTTTAGACTTTTTAATATTATTGTGCAAATTTTTTTCCCCCATTTTTTGGATTTTAAAAAAAAAAAATTATATATTTAAAATTTTGGATCAATTAGAGAAAAATTTTTAAAAAATTTACAAATAATTTTAAATTAAATAAACGTGGGTTTTTTTTTGCTTTGTTGTCCTAAAAAAAGTTTTTTATATTAGGGGATTTGAATTTTTTTGGTTTAAAAATGTCCTGGTGAGTTTTATTTACGGGGGTCATAGTAAAATTTTAAATTTTCTTTGCTGTGTAGCAAGATAATACATCCCCCTAATGGGAGGAGAAGCCCAATTTGATTAAAATTTTCCCCAAAAGAATAGCAATGAGAGGGAAAAAATGGTTTCCCCCTCAATAATTTTTGATACAAAAAGGGTTGTTTAAACTAATTACATTCTTTTTTATACTTAAATTTGGAATTACCCCCTTACAAAGTTTCTCTAAAAATTTTGAGGGAAAATTGATAAGTATTTGTTGTAATATTGTACAAAAAATATGAATTTTTCAAAAGCTTAAAAAGAAAAATAAGGGTAAAAATCTTTTTTGTTCTTTTTCCCCCCAAAAAGGGAAAAATTATTTTATTTTTTTTTTAGATTTTTTTAAGGGGGTTAAAACTTAAAATTTAAAAGAAAACTTTTTGTTTGGGCCTTTAAACCCAAAATAAGGTGATTTTGTTTGTTTAAAAAATAAAAATTTTTTTTAAAAGCAAAATTTTTTAAATTTTTTTTTAAACCCCTTTCCCCATCTATGTAATTTTAACTTTTTTTAAAAATTTTTGGCAAAAAAAATTTAAAAAAAATTTTTACTCTACAACAGTAAAAAGAGGCGAAAAAATTTTGTATCCCTCGGAAAGATTTTTTCCCCGATCTTTTGCCACAAACCCTAAAATTAACCCCCCCTTTGAATAATTTTTTTTTAAAAAATTTTGGGGAATTTTCCCCCCGGGAAATTTTTTAAAATGTATTTCCCGGGGGAAAAGAGATTTTTTGGGGTAAAATCAATAAAATAATTTTAAATGAAAAAAGGGTTTTTTTTTTATTATTATTATTATTTTATTATTATTATTATTATTATTTTTTTTATTATTATTTTATTCCCGCGTTTACCCCGTTCGGTTTATAGGCACTTACGCAAATGTGTCTGGTGGGTGTTTGTGGAAAAATGGGGTTTCCTAAGTTTTAAGGGGTTTTTGGGAACCCCGGTGGGGGCCTGGCATGAAATTTTTCACAAATTTCCCAAGTTATAGAGGTTTTTTATTTTCGTTTATAAATTGAAAAAAATTAAAAAATAAATTTTTAATAAAATTTTGATTTTAACGGAAAACACACGATTTGTGGTTTATAAATTTTTGTTTTTATTTCTTTAGATTTAGGGAAAACCCGTAATATTTACATTTTTTTTTAAAAAATGTAAAAATAATATCCCCAAAAATAAAAAATTTAGGTTATTTTTAAAAAAAAAATTTAAAAAAAAAAAAATTTTTATGCTTAAATAGTATTTTTAAACCCCTTTGCACAAAAAATTTTAAAGAAATAAAAACTAATCAATTATGAGGGAATTAATTCATTCGAAAACCTTATTTATTTTTTTTTTGTTTTTTGGGGGAAAAAAAAAAACCAATGATTTAATGGTCAGCATTTTTTTTTTTATTTACGGGTTTGAAAAAACGCGTGAATAATAAAAATAAAATTATGATGAAAATCTTGATAAAATAATAATGATTTATGATGATGATGATGTGTGTGATGATGAAAAAAATTTTTAGGTGGAAAAATAATAAAAAAATAAAAATTAAAAATTTTTAAAAATAATAAAAATTATAATAATAATAATAATAATAATAGTATTCACTGACTGTGTTAGGAAAATTTTTAAATTTTGTTTTTTTTAATTAAATTTTTTTTATTTTCCCCCCATGTTCCCCTAAATTTTTTTAAAACTTCGTAAGTGTCTTATATATCTTTGGTTAGAAAAGTTTGATTTTTTAAAAGGGGACAGAAAAATATTGTAGTGTTTGGGGCGGAAAACCAAACTTTGGACGTGAGTAGCTCCAAAAGCTCGCTCTTAAAAAAAATCTTTTTGAGGTCCTTCGTTCACCCCTTGGCTGGCGCCCCAACCCCCTTAACCCCCTTTAAAATAATTTCTTATGAGCGAGCGCAAAATAGTTCCAAATTCCCCCTTTTGGCGGGGAAATTTTGCCCCCTTTTCCTTTTTAAAATTATGACTAAATTTAAAATTTTATTTGTTTTTTTTTACCCCAAACCCATTGGTTTGATTCTTTAAATTTTTTTACTTCTATATTTTTTTAAAAATTCCCCTTTAATAACCCTTTGGGGGTTTTTCTCCCCAAAAATTATGTCTTAAATGTGTTAAAAAAAATGTTTAATTGTGTCCTGAATGAAATCGTTTTTGGTTTTTTTTAAGTGAGAGTGTTCTTACAGCTCGTTCAAGAATTTGTTAAAATTTTAATGACTCGTCACGAGCGATCCATACTAAAAAAAAGGGGCTATCGCTTTTTGCTCCTATCTGTTTGCGAGGTCTTAAAAAAATATATTTTTTAATTTTTGAGAAAGTTTTTTAGAATAGAAAAATGGGGGGTTGTATTTAATTATAAACCTTTATAAATTTTCAATGTAAAAAAAGGAAAATATTTAAAAACAATAAAAAATTTTAAAATGGAAGTGACTTTTATTTTATTCCTATTATATAATTTCCCGCCCCGGTTTTCTTCATAATTGCACGTATTAAGATATTTTAATTTTTTGTACTTTATGGGTTTGAATAAAAATTTTAAAGGATTAGTTACAAAAATAGGGGTGGACTAAAAGTAAAGAGGGGAAAAAATAATGGAATTTTTTTCAAATCTCTGGAAATTTACTATTCCCCAAAAAGAATAGGTACGTATTTTTTTTTACAATATTTTTAATGTCGAAATATTTTTTTCCTTTTAAAATTTTACGAATCTTTTTTTTTTTTTGTACAAAATGTGCAAACTGAGTTTTACTAATCTAAAATTAAAAATAAAATTTGGATTTTTTTTACTTTACCCCCTTCTCGAGTGTTTTTTAGCCAAAAAAAAATTTAAAAAAAAGGATTTAATAAAATAAAAAAAATTTTGAATGGGGTGGAGTGCCCGGCCTCCAACGTGGTTCGGACCCCCTTTTAAAAATGTAGTCCTCCTTTTTTTCTCAAAATCCCCTAAAATTAAAACATTAGGTAAATGTAGTGTTTGGGTAGTAAGATGGGGGGGCTTAATAAAAAAAAATTTTTAAAAAAAAGAAATTGGGGGCCCTTTAAAATTGATTTTTTTGGGTTTATTTTTTTTAATTTTAAATTTTAAATTTTTGAAAAGTCTTCTCTATAAATTTTCTTTTTTGCGCAGGGTTTTTTTAACCCTTTTTAGACTCATGGTACCTTTTGGAGGGGATTAGAATCCAGGACTTTGTTAAAAAATTTTCCCCCAAAATGTTTTGTTTTATAATTTTTTTTTTAAAAGGGAATAAAAAGGGTTTGAAAATTTTTAAAACCCTTTTTTTTAATATTTAAAATTAAAATAAGTTTTTTTCTTACTCCCTTAGGTCAATGAATAAAAAACACAGAAATATTTTTTCGAAAAATTTAAAAAAAAAGACACAGGGGGACAGGGGAAATTTTAACCCGGTACTTCTGGCTTATTTGGCCCCAAATTTTCTCCCCCTGAGCTACCCAGGATTATTTATGTCAGGGTCTTTTCACCAATTTTTGGCAAGGTGTTTTTTAAAAAATTTTAAAATTTTGTCACTCGTGTGGTTTTTAAACCTCCAAAAAATAATTTAAAATAGCTTCGGGCTTTTTATTCCTATGTTGTCCTATTTCCATGAATTATTAAAACTGCCCCTTGGGAAAAATTAGGAAATTTCCGGGTTTTGGTTTTGCGGGTTATCTATAGTTGTGAAAATTTGGAAAAAATTTTATGATTTGGGAAAATTTTTTACATATGCCCTCACAGACTCACTGCCACATTTTTTTTATTATTATTAGCACTAAACTTATCTGTTCGGGTTATAGCATTACGTAATGTGCGGGGGTAGGGTGTTTGTGGGAGGAAATGGGGGCCCACATTTTAAAAGTGGAATCCCCCCCACGGGGAGGTCGGGCATTTCTCACATTCACAAAATTTTTGTCAGAGGTGTTAAAAAGTGTTTTTGGTAATCAATAAATTTGTGCCGGGGACGGGTTTTTTGGGAAAACCCCGGGCCCCCCAGATAGGAGTTGAATTTAAATTTTTAGCCCCCGGGGGGTCCCCCTATAAAAAAAAAAAATTTTCAACCTTTTAATGCACTCTAGCGAAATTATTTAACATCAAAACCCACACACACCAAAACACAACCACAAATTATATATATATATTTATATTTTTTAAAAATTTTCACCTTTTTTTTTTAAAAAAAAATTTTTTAAAGGGGAATTTAAAAGGGCCCCCAATTTATGAACACAAAATTAAATTTTTTAACCAAACAAGATATGCTAAAAAGGGGGTCAGTTTTTTTTTTTTTTTAACCCCATCGAAACATGGTCAGGTCTCGCCCCCCGCATGTATACTAAGTGTGGCTATTTAAATTAAATTTATCTCACTTCAATTTTTAATGAAAAACCCCCCACCATTGAAATATATTTTCCCTTTTTTACAGCTTTTGTACTCAATTTTTTAAGGGGGAAAAATGCTTAAAAATTTTTTCTTGTCGTTTGGGAAAAATTAGTAAACGGCCAAAACCATTCCCACCCCCGTTTGATAAAATTTAAAAATTAATTCCCCATAAAGAAAATTTTTTTTAAATTTTTTTTTTTTAATTATTTATTTTTAAAAATTTTTTTTAAAAAAAAAGAAAAAGGGTATTTTTAAAAAATTTCAATAAAAAATTTATCTAATTTAAGGGATGAAAAAAAAATGCATAAATTTAAAACTTGCCATTTATTTTTTTTAAGGCGGGTTGTTGAATGGGTTTTTTTTTAAAATCCAAATGTAAAACCCGGGGGAAACGGGATTTACGTTGGTGTGGGAGTAAAAAATTTTTCCCCAAAAAAATTAACTTTTATAACCCAAAAATTTAAAATTTGGGGTTTTATTTACAAGTGTATCTACAAATCATTAGTACTTAAAAAAATTTCCCTGACTTTTACGGGTTTTAAACTTGACTTTTTCTCCCTTAATTTTTTTTTGGGCTTTCTTGGAAAATGATTTTAAAAATTTTTTTTCATTATTCCCATTTTAAAAACAAACTTTTAAAATTTTTTTTTTTAAAAAGGTTTTTTTTAATGAGTTTTTTAAACCCCTGTTTTTTTTTGTCTTTTTAAAATTAAAATTCCCCCCCTTTTTTTGAAATATTTTTTTTTTTTTCTTGCGGGCACCCGTACACTTAAAGGGAAAAGGTTTTTAAAAAAATTAGTCTTGAAAGTGTTACAGCATTTGTTAGAAGAGGAGGGGGTTTTTTTAGTCAGTCACTTTTTCCCCCTTCTTTTGGGGGGGTCCAGCAGTCAGTTTTTTGGGTGAGCATCTAGGGTTATAAGTATAATGGTGGGGGTAAGGAAAACGCGATTAAAAACATATGTTTGGTTGGTAGTTTTTGAAGTTTTTTAAAAAATTTAAAAAAAAAATTTACATAATGGTAATTTCGGCAAATTTAAAATTTTGAGAACGAATTAGTTACATTGATAAAGACAATTTTTTTTCCCCCTGGGCTAAATTCTCCCCCCCATCTTACAGGTCTACTCTTTTTTGGGGGTTTTTAAAAGGCCTGTTCCCGATCGGTCTGTGTCGCGTCTCACGTTCTTTCCATATAATGTAAACACAGGGCGCTAAAACGAATGAAAGGGTGGGCCCCGGCTCCGCGCCAAAAACCCCTTTTCCCCCTCCCCGAAAAACCCACGTGAAAACAAACGGTGCTCCCCCAGCTTCCGGGTTCAGTTATCAAAAAATTGCACGATGTTAAAAAAAAAAAAAAAAGTAAAAAAAATTTTGGGTGACTCTAATATTCCAACAAAAATTTAAAAAAATGAAAAATTTTAAAATTAAAAATTTAAAGGGGCCGAAAATGAAGTTAAAAAATTTTAAATTTAAAACTTTCATTGTTTTAAAATTTGGTTATGGGGTTTACATGACTTATAATTAAACCCAAAAAAACCCCACTTTTTAAATTTTAACCCTTTTTAAAAGTAAAAAAGAAAATTTTAAAATTGACCAGACAAAGGGGAAAAAATAAAAAAAAGTATGTATCGTTTAGTACTTGAGTGGTTTGGTATTTTAAAAAAAAACCAAAAAAAAAATAATGTAAATTTTTTAAAAAAGAAATGGTGGAGAACTAGGCCCCAAAAACCCCCGCCCCCTTTTACAGCCCTTTGCTTTTAAAAAATGGGAAAAAAATACCCCCAAAAATTTTTCCCCCTATTGAAAAAAACCCCTTCCCAAAATTTTTCCCCCCCAAAAATGACAAGGGTTTTAAAAACAAAAAAAAAGAGCTTCTTTTACAGTCTTTAAAGCATGTTACAAAAGGTTTACATTAAAATAATAGAAACAAAAATTATGAACCCCAAAAAACCAAAAAAAATTGGGTTTAAAGGGGCCCAAAATTTTATAGGGCATTCTCACAAATCTTATTTCACAAACAAAACTTTAAAAAGTTTAAAGGGGCCCAAAAAGCTATTTAGACCCCCAAAAAATTTTTTAAACACCCCCCTTTTCAAGCCTCGGGCCCCAAAATGCTATAGAGATTACAGCGTTATTTCACAAAAAAAAACATTTTTTAAAAATTTTAAAACCCAAAAAATTTCGCTTATGAGCACTCCACAGCGTCTATTTCCAAAAAAAAAAACGCTTTTTTTAAAAATTTTTAAGGGCCCAAAAAACATATATGGCTTTCCCCCAGCTTTTTTTACATTAAAAAAAAAAATTTTTTAAAAAACTTAAAGGCCCAAAACACTTTTTAGCTCCCCAAAAAAGGTCTCAATCCCCCTTTTTAAAACCCCCGTCCCCCCAAATCGCTAATGGCTCTCCCAAAAAGATGTTCACCCCCAACCTTTTAAAACCTCGGGGCCCCTACTGCTATATGAGCTTCCAACTTACAAACCCCAAAGGTCAACTTTAAAAAAAAGTATATGAGCATATCATTTCCTACACGGGGATCCGACAAAAAAAAATAAAGTACTGAAAAAAATTTCTTTAAATTTAAAATACCAAACCCCAAAAAAAAATAACATAGCTAACCAGCTGAAAAACTTAAAAGTACATTTTTCAAACAGAGAAAGGGTAATTCTACAAGCACATGTTTAAAAAAAAGAAAAAAGGGAAAAATAGGGTTTTTAAAATCCCCTAATGTTTGGGTTTTTTTGGGAAAGGGCAATTTAACCCCCAAAAAAAAAAAAGGGGGAAAAAAACAAGGAAAAAACCCCCTCCGCAGCACCCAAAGACCCCAAATTTCCTCCCCCCAGGGGCCATGTTGTACCCCCTCCAAAAAAAAAATTTGTAGGGGAAAAGAAAAATCCCTTTTTTAAATAAATTTTACTATTGTTTTTAAATTTTTTATTTATCACCCCCCAAACAAATTAATTCAGAAAAGTTTTTTTTTAAAAATTTTGGGGTAGGGGTTATATTTATAAAACCCCCAAAAGGCCCCTAAAAAAAAATTGAAAAGGGGGACCCCCAAAAACGGGAAAAAGTACCCCCAAAATACTTCCCGTATACAGTGACCGCAATCCCCCTTTCCAGGCCTTCAAAAACACGAGGGTTCTCTTACGGTCCAAAACCCTTTTTCAAAAATCTGGACCCACGGGCGGTCCAGAATACTGCTGGCCCCCGGTCCAAAAAACACCCCCAAAAATTCAAAAAATGGGTGGCCCGGCCCCCTTCCCCGCCCCTTTTAAAAATACAAAACTCCAAAATCGGGTGGCCCCGGGTTTTAATGCCGCCCCCAAAAATCAAAAAGGGAGTAGACCTCTGCGAAAAAACACTCTCCCTTTTAAAGTCGAAGGCCCAAGTCTTGAAAAAACAAAACCCCCCCTGAAAGGGGGAAATTCCCCGCCAAAATCCCAATCCTATCGAAATTTTCCCCCTTTAAAATTTCCCCCCTTCCCTAAATTGCTCCCCGGGGCACTCAAACTAAGTCCCCCCCAAAAAAACCCCCCAAAAAAACAAAAAAAATTCAAAAAAAAAGGGGCCCAAACCCCCCTTTGATGCCAAAGTCATGGAAAAGGTGTTACCGCGAAAATTTTTTTTCTTTAAAAGAATTAGAGTTTAAATTTTTAAACAAACCCTTTCTTTTTCCCCCCCAGTTTTTATTGTTCAAAATTTTATTTTTTTAAATTGCCTTAACACTCCCCAAAAAAATATATTTTTTTTTTGTTTTTTTTACACCGGGAAAAATTTAAGCATAATGGATATCTTTTATTATTGTTCTTTATTTTTTATGAAAAATTTTCAACTTTTTATTAATCGGATGAGCTTTTACATAAATTTAGCCCCACATTATGCAAATTTTTTATCGTAAAAAATTTATAGGGGGGATGAGGAGTGTACCTGAAAATGGATTTGGGCCCCTTCTATTTCCTTATGAGGAAAAAAAAAGGCCCTGGGGGTCCTGGCCCTTTCCCTTTTTCCCTCCCCCTGTGGGTAAACAAAATCCCCCTTGGTTGATTTTGAACACAAAGCTGTGGGAAAAAAAATTTTTTCCCGAAAAAACCAAAATTGATAATATTTTGGGCTTGTCGTGACAAATTAGGCCTTTAAAAACCCCCTGGTGGCCTACTTTTTGCTCAATGGGAAAGGTGAAAACCCCTAAAAAACCCCTGGCTCAAATGGGGGGCCACTTTCAAAAAAAATGGGTATTGTGGCCTACTCTCTTGATTGGTGGGGCCAAAGCTTATATTAAGACCCAAAATGCCCCCCAACCTACTTTCCTTTGCACCTTAGGGGCAGCACAAACTACCGGCCCCTTTACCCCCAAACTACCTGAGTGTCCCAAAAAATTTTTCATGGCCCCCTTTGGGCCCCCCCCCCACACACAGTTTAGTTGTGGCCCCCCCTTTACTTTCCAAAATTAAACCCCCAAAGTCACTATCACTATTTTGGGGTTGTTTTTTAACTTATCATAATAAAAAACACGGGGGGGGGGCAAAAAAACTCCCCCAGTGTCACACCCCCGGGGGAGATAGCGCAATAGTGTACAATAAAAAATTTTTTCCAAAACCCCCCAAAATCAAATCATGTCTTGAGATTGATAGCCCCCCCACTTTTTTTAAAAATCGGGGCCAATTTCGCACTTATTAAGGGTTAAACCCCCTAACCCACATTTAAAAACCTAACCTCTTTTCGGGTTTCCCCCCTTAAAAGGGTTTCCTAAAATTTTCCCTCTAACCCAGCGATTTGGTTGTAACTTAGCCCCCATGTTCTAAAATTTGCCCCCTGTGCGCTTTTGTTACTAGTGAAAAAAGAGTTGTTGGAACGAAAATATCGTGGAAAACCCCACGAAAAAAATACCCACCCTTTTTTGGCTTTTGGCCACCATATTTTAGGCAACTGTTTAAAACTGGGCCCCCCCCCAAAAGTTGAAAAGAAAGGGTTGTAAATACCCCCAGAAAACCAAAGGCTTTTCCCCCCCAAAAAATACGACATATTTAAAATTTTTTTTTACACAAAAAAAAACAACCCAATAAAAACAAACAACATGCCATTAATTGACCAACCAAAAAATTTTAAATTTTCTTTCCCAAAAATTAAAATTTTTAAAAAAAATTTTTATTGTTTTTGCCATCAAAATTTACTTCATTTTTGAAATTCAATTTAAAAAACAATGGATTTAAAAATATATATTATATATATTAAAAAAAAAAAAAATTTTTAAAAAAATAACGATACGTTTTGTGATGAGTGGGTGCCCACTTCATTCCATCAGCAGTTTCTTCTATCAGCGCTTTGCGCGGCCCCATGGCCCCGTGGTGATGCGTCGTGATGTGGTGGTCCTAACCCAAAATTTTGGGCCCCCCCTTTTTGGGGGCCCCATTTTTGTACCCAGTCAGTGTCTTATTTTTCTTAGGGTTTGTCGCCCACGGAAAGTAGTTGGTTCGGTAGGCAGGGGGGGGTTTAAATAAATGGGGGGGGGTTTGAGGATTTCAGCCGATTAAAAACAAAAGGTATTTTTTTTTATTTTTTTTTTAAAATTTCCCAAAAAAAATTTACATGATTTTTAATACAAACAAATTAGATGAATGAAAAAAGTTACTTGTAAAGAATTTTTTAGACCTGGCTAGATCTCCTCTCCCCCATTTTAAAAGGTTTTTAAAAGGGTGGGTTTTATTCCCGGTCTATCTATGTTGTGTTAACCCCCCTGTCTCCCGATGGGCGCTGTCAGTCCCCTATGTCGGTCTCACCCCTCCCTTTCCATATAAGGAAAAACGAGACGCTAAAGGGGGAAAAGCACTGTTTGGGCCCCGGAGTACGCCCCAAAAAACCCCCCCCTCCCACTGAAAGACCCCCCCGTGAAGGGCCAAGGGCTTTCCCCCCGGCTTCCGGGTTGATATCACCCCGTTGACGTGCTTAAAATGAAAAAAAAAAGTAAAAAATTTGGGGAATGTTTTTTTTTTCAACAAAAACTTTTTAAATAATGGAAAAAGTATAAGATTAAAAATTTTTAAAAGGCCCCCAAAAAAAAAAATTTTTAAAAATTAAAAAATTTTAAAAAATGCATTTCTTACAACTTTGGTTATGGGTTTTAATTTACTTTTTAAATTTCCCTTTTTAAAAAAACCTACTTTTTATAATTAAAACCTTTTTTTGGGTTTAAAAATAATTAAATTAGGCCTAGCGAATGGGAAGTGGAAAAAGTATGACGTTTAGTACTTAAAGTAGCCCTTAGCATATTTTAAAAAAAAAACAAAGACAAAAAAAAATGTAAATTTAACAAGAAATGGTGGAGAAATAAGGGCCCCTTTAAAACCCCCGCCACTTTTCGCTGTCATTTCTTCGTTTTTTTCAGTGTCAATTCCCTTTTTTCGTCCCCGTGCCTCCCTTTTAAATCTGTTATGTAGGCTGTCTTTGCTTTCTGAGCTTACAGGGGAATTGGGGCTAAATTTTTAATTTGTTTTGGGCCCCCCAGTATTCACCTACTAATTTCCTTGGACTCTTCTGGTGTTCCTTCTTGTCCCAGTGTAATTTTTACACTCAAGCACCGAGGCAGGGATTCCCTCCTCACAAAATTGACCCCCCTTCCCCGACCCTTTTCCAAAAAAGCTTCCTTGAGATGCCGGGTAGGTCCCCCTTTTCCCCGGGGAAGTGGATAAATCCCGATGGCTGGAGGTGCTTTTCTTGTCTCTAAAACCCCATTTGGGGAACAATTGATAAGTCCTCCAAATGTCCCACTTCCCTTCCCCCAATTTCTGCCCCTCCTCCCCAAAAAGGTTTTCCCCCTCCCAAAAAAAAAGTCCCCTTCCGTTTTTGGTTTGGGGGTTTCCCTTCTCCAAGTTTCTCTTTTTTTTTTCCCGTACGCCCCCCTCTCTTCCCCTTTTGAGGGTTTCAAAAGGCATAAACCCGGGGGCCCCCCTCAATGCTCCGTTGCTACGTCCGGTAGGCTCCCCTCAGCCCCCAAAAAGAGTTCCTTGCAGACCCCGAACGCCTTTGGGCCCGGGCCCAATTGGGGTTGTCTGTGAGCCCGTGCAGCCCCCATTGTCACAAAAAAGGGGAAAAACCCGATGGTAGGGCCTTTTTCCCCATTTGGAGATAAAACCCCCTTGTCCCCCCCCTTTTTTTTTTTTCTAATTTTTTGGTTTTTCCCCCTACTCCCCCCATGTGCGCTGTGAAAAACCTGTTTTATCTAGGGTTTTAAAAACCAGGCAAACTGACCGTATGGTTCTTTTTTTTGATTTCGTACCTAACTTTTTGGTCAGATTCCCAGCCAATTACCCCTTTTAAAAAAATGAAAAGGGGGGTTTTTTGCCGGGGCCATTTTTTAAATTTAACTTTTTAAACCGGTGTAAGTTCATCAAGACCTGGTTACATTTTCCCCCTTAAAAAATTTTTTTAGTTTCCCTTCTTTTATTGTTGGGGGCGTTGCGAAGGGGGAAAACACCTGGTGGGTGGCATACCCTCCCCAAGTAAAAACCTTTGGGCCCGGCTGACATCCCAAAAAACCCGGGGCCAAAACCGTTTCCCCGGGGGAAAAATTTGTCAGTGCCCTTTGAAATTATTTCCTGGACATCTCAGGGTTTGGGTACTATTGACGTTTGTCCCTTTAAAAACTCCTTACCGCTTTCCCCCCGGGGGCTGATTCTTTTAATTGTCAAACCACCCGGGCCCCCGAGGTTTCAAAAGCCCCGAGGGGTCCCCCAAAAATTTTTCCCCGACGTATTTCCATTTGCCCCAGTAATCAATTATTGCTTGAGATTTCGTCTCTGGGGATCTGCCCCCCTTTTTAAAACCCTACCTTTTGTGTTTCTTTCCCATGGGCTCCGGTTTTAGTAATCTTTCCAAATATTTCTCCTGCAACTTCCCCCCCCGTTTAAAGTCGATGGGTCTGTATAACTTGGAAAAAAGCTTTTTTTTTTTCCCCCCCCCGCTTAGCCGTTTTCCTAGCTCTGTTCCCCAATTTTGGGATTTCCCCTTTAGCGGGTTTTTTTAAAAACCCTTTGAAAGGGGAAAAGGGGCAATAAGGTCGCCGTTTTTTTCCAGCCCCCCAACTTTACCCTTTATGTCGGGCCCCCTTTTTTTACCCATCAGACCCAAGTTCCTGTACCTCCTTCCGCTAACAGGTTCTACCTTTTCCCCCTTTTTTTCATACTCGCTTTTCCCCAAATTCCTCCCCCCAAAAATTTGGTGTTCTTCAGATTTCTGTTCTTTCATTTGGAAAAACAATGTCCCTTTTAAAAAGTTTCCGCGACTTTTCCCCCGCTGGTTTTGGGTATACCATCATCCTTGAAAAAAGTGGTTATCATGGCGGGGGGGGGGCGAAATTTTCCCCCGGGGCTTTTTTAAGGGAAACCCCCCAAGGTCCCCTCTGTAATCCCCCCTGTACATACTTCTCCCAATTTTCCTCTTCAAATTACAAAAATCTCAAAACTCTCTTTGCTCCCGTGATATTTACCGCACCCCACGCCCCGGGGGGCCCCGAACCTTTTTATCCCCCACGCGTTTCCTTCCTTGTTCGAAATCGCAGTTGTTTTTCCATGGTTACCCCCAACCCCTTGGGGATCCCTTTTTACCACAGGTATAGACTTTCTTAAATCCTGCAGGCCCGTCAGTTTTTGGGGTTCATGTTGAATTGTGCCTTTTGCCACTGGGGGGTTTGTATCAGTTCGGCCCTCAGTTTTCCCCCGTTGCTTTGCTATGTTTGAAAACCCTTTTTTTTTTCCCTTCCCTTTTCCCCTTCCCCAGCCTCCCGGACAAATTCAAAAACGTCAGGTTTTTGGTCACTGCCCCTGACGTTGCCCCCAACCCTTTTCCCAAACCTTTCCCCCCATGTCCCCAATTAGCTTTAAACAAAAATGCGTAATTTTTGAAGAACCCCCCGCTCTCCCCTTATTGTAGGGGGATTTTGGTTTGGGTTTTTTTCAACCTCAACCCCCTGCCATAGATAAATCCCCAAAGCCGACCTTTATCTCCCCCCAAACACCCTAGGGGCTATCCCCAAAAAGGGGATTAGCATTAGCAAAAAGGGGTTTTAATTATGATGGCGGGACCTGGTATGCCCCACATTTTTTCCCCAAAAAGATAAAGTTATGGTTCAATTGGTGTTAAATTGAAAAATGGTTTGCCCTAAAACCCTGCTTGAAGTTCCCGGTTCTACCCGTTACCCCCGGGGTTTCGGGGTTTTTTCAATTTTAGTTACGGAAATTTTCCCTTTTGTTAAACACCATTTTTTCGTCATTGGAGTTTTTCCCCAAAAACCCAAAAAAACCTAGTGCCCTGGCATTGCGAAACTTTCCCCCTAAAAGGTTGGGGGTTCCCCGAAACACACAAAATAAAGGGCCCCTTTCCCCAGAAGTTTTGCGGATTTCCCATGCAACACGGTCACGCCCTTATTCCTTAATCTGTCCTATTAAAAAGGTGTACCCCCCTTTTCGGTAGTAGTGTGGGTCCCGGGGCCCCTGCCCTTTGGGGGTTTTTAAACGTCTTGCAAACCGTGTGCCGTCACAAATTTCTTAAGTATTTCCATATCAAAAGTTTCCCCTCTCCTCTTGAAGCCCCTTTTAAATTTTAGTCCCGCAAACTGCCCCCGTCCTTGGTGATTCATAGTTTTTTTTTTTAATTTACCCAACGACTCGGAAGGGGGGAAAAAAATGATCTGCCCCCCCTTTTTTTCCCCCCCTTCACCCGTGCCTCGGGCCCCTTTGTGCAGCACTCTCTCTTCTTCTCCCCGGAAAAACGCTCGTCTCTCGAGGGTTTCCCTTAAACCTGAGAGGGTACCCCTCTCTCCTTTAGCTGCCCCTCCATCTATTTCACTTCTCTGTTTTTGGTCCCCCTGGTTTGTGTTTTGATCATACCCCCTTTTTTTTTTTTCTTGCCATATCCAAATCCCGAGCTTCCAATTTTTTTTTGTTTGGGCCCCCGATCGGGTTTTCCCCAAGTCCCCCCCCCTCTCTTTCTGGGCCCCCCCCCCCTTTTCCCCGCACCCGACTCCCTTTGGGGGCTTTCCACCCATTCCCTATTTGCCCTCACAATTTGATAAAAATGTTCTCCCCCCACCTGGGATTTATTACCGCATTGTGAGTTGTGATTCGGGTGGAGGTGCCGCCACCGAGTCCCCCTTGCGTAAACCTCCATTCCAAAATTCGTTGCCGGGCCAACTATTTCCATCCCCTGGTATGTAGTGTAGGTAATATTACCCCCCCGAATTTATCTATGGGAAAAAACCCCCCCGGGGCATATTACCCTTTAAACCCCCTATCCCCAGAATCTTTCCCGGGAACCTCAAATAAAATTATAAAATAGCTCTTTTTGGTGTCTTACCACCCCCAAAATCCCGGCCAAATCCCCCGTTTGCACTTGTCCCCTTTTTTGAGACCCCCCTTTGGACCCCTTTTCGCCCCGAAAAAAAAATCTCCAAAAAATCTTTTCCTTTTTTACTCTAGACCCGGGTTTTCCTTTTCTGGCGGGAAAAATCTTCCCCCCTTTTCGTCCCCTTTACATAGAAAACCCTAATAAATTTTGCTTCGGGTCATCCCTTGATTATGGCTCTTTTTTGAAGTCTCCCCCCCTTTTTATCCCCAGGTTTGGTCCTACCAAACCTATGAGGGCCCCTTACTAACACATCCTTCCCTTTTGGTTTGCCTTGGTTATCTTTTTTTCCTTTGTTTAAAAAACGGGGTTTCTTTTAAAACCCCCGTGAGCCCCGGACGCGATATTTTAATAGTCTCTAAGAAAGGGAAACACTTTTACCCCCACCCCCCGCAACTCGTAAAACCCCCAAAACCTTTTTTTCCCGAGGAGGTCCCAGTAGTTTCATTCTCCCCCTAGTTGTTTTTTACACCCGCGTGAGAAGCCCCTGATAAAAACTTCCAAGTCATTTCCTGGTAGTATCCCCCTTAACCTCAGGTCCATCAGAGGCCAAAAAAATTTGAGGATTTGCGGGCCCTAAATCGAAAACCCCTTTGGGGGCCCCTTGTAGCACGTTTTTTATTTTCCCTCGGCGACCTCAATTTTAAAATTTTCCCCCTCTAAACCCAATGCCCCCCCATATCCACGATGGTAGTGGGTAAAGGGTTCAGTCTCCCCCAAAATTCCTTACAATTTTTTTCCCCCTCCTCTCCGCTCAGTTTTCCCCCCGATTTTTCTCCTTTGTCCTAGGTTTGTTCTAACCCCAGTTTCTCCCCCCAATTTTTTTTGCATTTTCCTTCTCCACTCCCCTCTTGAAAACCCTTTTAAGACCCAAAGGGGCCCCCTTTTCGTCCACCCCTTTTTTTTGTGCTACCCCCTTTTCAAAATTCCTTGCACGTTTGGTGGAGGTATCCCCTTTTCAAACCCCCGTCCTATCTTTTTTTTACCCCGCCCGGGTACAGGTTTGTCTGCCCCGTTTCAGTCAAAGTGTTCAAAATTCATTTGTATTCAGAACCCAAAAATTGTTCTTTCCATTTGTCTCCTCGAATTTGGGTTGATGTGTCGGCTTTCTTTTGGGTTTGGGGTTCATACACTTCCCCGGGGGTTTCCTCGTTGTCATGGAAAAATTTTCTCTTCCCTTTTTTAATTCCCTTACCTTGTGCCCCCCTTTCCCCAAATTTCCAAAAAACCCCCTCCTTACTCCTACAGTGGCCCCCAAAGACCCCATCCCTACACCTTTTAAACCCCAGTGATCACCCTATAGTCCCTTTTAAAAAACATGCGCTAAAGGAAATTTTAAAAACCCTACGTTTAAATTAAGTTTTGATCTTTGGAGACCTTCCCCTTCATTTTTTACACCCCTTTGTCCCTTACCCTGTTTTAAAAAGGGGGTTGAAACCCCCCCAAACCCCCTTAGATACTTCCCCCTTGTTTGTCATACGTCATAAAAAATTTTTAAAAAAAAACAGAACCCCCAAACAAGTTTTAACCTTCTTTTCCCCTTTTTTTTTTTTTTTAAAGTAACTTCTCATCTTGTGATGTTTAAAACCCAAAAAGGCCATCCCAGTTCTTTTTTAAAAATTTAAAAAGTTTCGATTTACTTTTGAATAATTTTGTTTTGGGCGTGTTGCTATCTTAAACAGAAAATTGTCTCCCTAACTTTGTTTTTGCTTCAAAGGTGTGTTTTCACAACGGTTTCCGATCTTGTCAATTACCTAAAAGGTTATCAAAACCCGTGATCTTTCTAATGTTGTGTTGACTTTTGCCTTGGTTTTTTATCTCCCCGTTTTCCCGCAAAAGATGAACATTAATTGTTATGCATCCTGTAGGCAAAATGGAAAGGGAAAACTCCCCGGGGCATCACGGTAAAAATTTTAAAATGACCCCAAAAGATCTTAGACGGGCAAAATTGATTCGAAATGAATTTTCGGGTGGCCGATGGGATTTTTTTTTAAAGATACGTAAAAGGTACAAGAAATATTACAACCATGTTGTGCGTTTCATCGCATTTAAAAAAAAATCCACTTCTGTTTCGGTTTTTTAGTATGCCATGGGGCCCTATTAGCGCGTTTCCTGTTTCCCTGGGGCTGTTTTTGATAGGGGGGTTCCCATTGGTAACAGAGGGTACACGTGCCAATAATAACCCCAAAAACTTTAGTGGTTTTGGTATCTGAGATTCAACAACGCCATATACACGTCTCATAATACAATTCTTTTTGCCCCTTGCCCGATGAAGTTAGAAAAAATGGCGTTGACGGACCTGCCAGGAAGGGAAAAAAATTTTACAGCGAAGGGGAGAAAAATTTGGGTTTTTCACACCCAGTGCCAAACCCCCTTATGATACCGATTACTTCGGGAGCAATCAAATGACTGCCCCAGCGTAATAGCCTCTAAAGGACCCCAACCTTGTTTTTTCCCATGAGAATGAAATTAAGTTTTTAGGAGTCCTTCCGTGGAACTCTAAAATATTTCACAAAATTTTATTTCCCAAAAATTTAAATTTTCAATCAAAGACTAAGTTCAGTGAGTCAATAGAATAAAACGGGTTAACACATGGACATAAATTTTCCCCCCCGTTTTTTAAAATTTTTTGAATAGTTTTCCCAAAATTTTTCCTCATTTTAAAATTTTAAAAATTTAAAAATTCCTCATGCCGTTGGGGGACTATGGCTAAAAGGGTGGTTTTCCTTAAATTTATTTTTTTAATTTGCTCAAAAAAAAAAAAATTTTGGGGCCCCTCCCACATCCCCCTTTAAAAAAAAAATTTCCCCCAAGCGCCCCCCGCATTTGTGGATCGGGGCGTATCGAGCGTTTTGAAGGCGGGGCCTTGCAACCGTCTGCATGACGAAAGAGGTTAGATTCGTGAAGTGGTGATGCCCCCACCTTTAAAAAACGTTTTTTTTGGGGAAATTAAATATAAAGAATACGAACAAAAAATTTTCTTTTTCCGTGTCAGCTTGAAAAGGGGTTTTCTTTATAGCAAAAATTGCCCAAAAAAAGGGCTATCATTTTGGTCTCATAAAACTTTTTAAATTTTTCTGCTTTACCAAACTGGAAAATTGAAAATAAAAACTTACCAACTTTTTGAATCACAGTCGTATGTGACCTTTGCAAAAAACCCGGTACGTTTAGGTTTTTTAAAACCAAATTTTCGGGTTTTTGTGAACCTGCCACAGTTTTTTCGGGCCCCCTTTTGACCTCCACTGAAAAATGTTTTTGTGAAAAGCACTTTTTGTTTGGTTTATTAATTCTGTGCTTATGCTTTGTTTGAAAGCCCAGACCCAGGGAAAAAGGTTTGAGCACTAAATTTGGTGTAAAAAATGTTATATTTTAAAAAATTGTTTTACTTTATGGGGGAAAAAAAAAATCAACTGGGCCCTTTAAAAAAATTTTTTGGGGAAAGGGGGAGGCCCCTCATATGGGATTTGCCCCCCCGACGTTATTTTGGGCACAAAAAATTTTTTATTTCGAGAGGTAATTTTAAATTGTTTTTCAGTTCATGAGCCCCCACCTATCAAAGTTTTACATGGGGCTTTAAGGGGGAAAACATCTGCTTTGTTTTTTAAAAATTTTTTGGGGGTTTTATTTATTGGTTTTGGGATTCATGCCCCTGCATCCCTGTTTTTCTTTCTATATATAAGCTTTTGGTTTGAAAACCAATGCCAGCTTAAGAAAAGTATTCGTTGTCATTTTAAATATTTAATGTTTCCTTTTTATTTTTTTACTGTATGGGGGGACCCCGGGAAAATTTTAAACCCCAAAAAGTGTGCACTTCACGGGCCCCTAAAGATGGTTTTTTTTAAAGAAAAGTAAAGCCGACTTAAAAACAAGCTATTACTTTTAAACGTATTTAAAATTATCGAGAGGATTGGCTTTCCCCTGATCCCCCCGCCAAAAAGGGAGGGAAAATAGCTTTTTACAAAAAATCAGTGCTGTTAAAAAGTAACCCGAAATGACTTGGGGGCCAAAAAACCATAGTCCTGCACCCCGATTGACCCAAAAATTAATTTGTTTTCCCAAGCCGTTAATGCGTCAAAAATCACTTGTAGAGCCCCCAAGATGTGGGTTTTAATTCTTCCCCCTATGGGGAAAAAAATTTAAAATTGTTTTATTTTATTTTTCCCAATATGAGGGATACCATTCAACAAAAGTCCACCCCCCGATTTACAAAATCAAAATTTTTTGTTGAGGTGCATATTAAAAGCTTTGAAGGGTAGTTATTTCGCCTGCCTTGATCCTACACCCCCCGCTTGGGGGAAGACACCTCCGTCCCCGGAAAGGGGGCAAAGCTGCACCGCTGAATGGGTGCTGTGGGGGGGGGTTTGGGAAAAGAGTCTTTCCCGTGGCTTGGAAGCGGGGGAAAAGGGGGCCCACATTTTGGGATCAACGATTTGTTTGGGGTGTGCCTCACTATCTGAAGGAAGAAAAAACCCCCGGCTTTTTTGGGTTTCTGTGGTTTCTGTTTAGGATCGAGTTTCCAGGGTTAGACTGGGATTTAAATCCTTTGAACTAAAACACAAGAGTTTAAAAATTTAAAAAAAAAGGGCAAAAAATAAAAAAAGTAAGACTTGAAAATAATTCCCTTTCCCAAACCCAAAACAAAATTTTTAAAAATTTTAATTTTTTTTTAGTTTTTTAAATCAAAATAATTATTTAAATTTTAAATTTTGCAAAATAAAAATTTCCGGGAAAAAAAAAAAAAATTTTTTTTATATTTTTCCTTGGGGTTTGACGGTTAAAGTCAAATTAAATTTAAAAAAAGGGTTTTTTAAATTTTTTTTTTATTCATGTTCGGGAAATTTTTTTTTTTGTTCGTTCTCTTTGAAAAGTTTGTTCCCTATTTGTATTCTATTATATAAAATTTATAAGCAAACTGTCCCTTTTAAAAGTTCTTTAACCCAAATTTAATAATTTTTGTGCATCAATATTTTTAAATAGTGAAAGGGTTTTGAAATCTTCAAAAAGAAAATTTAAAATTTTAAAAAATTAAATTTTTTAAAAATTTTATCGTCCTGCTGGGACTTGAACCCCCGGGGGGCCTAGTCAGGAAAGGGAGGAATTAACCAAATAAAAAAGGGGTGTCATAAAATTTAAAATTTTAAAAAGGAAATAAACTTTAAAATTTAAAAAAAAATTAATGTTTTTTATTTTTAAACAAAAATTTAAATAAAAAATTTTTTTCATGAAAAAAAAAACCCCCAAAAATTTTGGGACTACTTGTATTTCGGGGAAAAAATTTTTTCATGATACTATTATTTTTTTTTATTTTACTTTTAAAAGCTAATTATTCTTTTTTTGAATCTGGCCTTTCATTGGCCAGCAATCACCAAACATTTGCGGTCAATTCCTCTAGGTAGACACCATTCCTCGATTTCCCCGAATGTTTTTTGGGGCTCAAAACAGTTATGTTCTAAAGGTTTAAACGAAAAAAATTTTTGATTTGGGTATTCAAATATAGCATGAATTAAAAGATATTAAACAGATTATCTACGGAAAATATTCAGATAAAAAAATTCCTGAGTGCTAAGTGAATCTGAGGGCATTTTGGGAGCGTTAGCTCGTCCAGCGGGCCTTTTCCCCCAAATGTTTCGGTTTTATTCCATTGCAAGATCAGCGTTTTACGTGACACAATTTTCAAAACCTTTTTTTTTTTTGCTATTTTTGGGAAAAAAAGTTCGTTATGGATTGAGATTTTTTCATTGGGATGGATCTCAATGCCATTTTCCCCCTCTCGGAATCATCAATCTCTCAACAGATATTTCGAAATTATTTATTTTTTGGACCAAAATTTTAATATGGTTGAAGAAAGGATGGAATATTTGATGGTAAGAAAACTTGAAGAATTTTGAAAAATATTTTATAGAATTTCCCTGTTTATTTCGTGAACGCGAAAATCATAAATTTATGTAATAAGTTTTTACTAGAATAACTTTTTATTTAATCATTTAATTGTTTGCGTGTCAATTTAGGGTGGATTTTAAAAGCCACAAGTAAAAATTCAATAAATTCGGTGTTTTTTTTTTGCAAGATAGAAATTATTTTCAACTTATTTTAAAATAAATACCTCTCGTTTATTTTTTTGATTACTAAAGTTACGTATCGTCTCATTCAAACACGTGGTTGGTTTAAATATATTGGGCTTTTGGTAATTACGGGGAATAAATATCGAAGAAGAGGAAATTAAAATTATTGTATTTATAAATAAGAACGGAATGCATTTGCCTTTGTATAAGATGATGTTGTAATTGTACAACGTAGTTGGCCCGCCAGAAAAAAAATATAAAAATACATCCATTTCATATTTGTCTTAAAAAAAGTGGATATTAAAAAAGGGTAATTAATACAGATACATTTTAATATAAGATGTTTGTATAGTAACTCACCTCGGCAAGATGTTACAGTACACAATCTCACTTTTGAAACCAAGAAATTGTCCATCAGGGCCGGGATCACGTGTTTCGCGAAAGTGCAGTTGGAGAGAAGAACTGAAGTTCGGAGTCGACGCACCACCTGCTCCGAACCTCGACTCTGGCGGTCAGTAGAGAAACTCATGATTGTTCTCTTTTTTCCCCCTTTTTCCACAATTTCTTTCTTCCTTGTTTCTGCCTGTGTTTCGTAATTTTTTCCCCCCTTCCCTTTTCTTCTGCCCAAAGCCGGTTGACGGTTTTATATAGGTCAGCCAGCGGTATCAGTGTACAGAGCGGTTAAAAGAACAAAGAGTAAACAAGGAAACTTCCCCGTTAGAAAGTGAGGGAACATGGATTCGGGGAGTCGGATTCGCAACCTTAGCAGTATTGTGGGTGAGGATCCCCCGTAACTCGCGCTAACTCGGACGACGTATTGGGATATTTGTATCCCCGGTCGTCTCAAGTCCTAGGACTTGCTCTCTAGTTAGTTGGGAGAAAATTTAGTTTTGAATATTTTTTAAAGGAAATTTTATTTTAATATTTAGTGGAAGCCTTTTTTTTGGGGAAAATTGCAATTAGAATTTTTTGTTTGGAAATACGAAAAACTAACTTCAACATGGATGTTTTTCCTTGGTTAAATTTTGTGTCCTTTTGACACTGTCTTAACGTAAAAGCCTTGGCTTACAAAAAAGACCTTTTTTGTTTGGGTTTTTCACTAAGTCACAAGTTCCTATAATTTGGAGTCAAAAAATTTAAACATGAGTCCCAAGCGGCATGAAATTAGTTTTTTGTTATTTATGGTTACCACCAGGATGTCTATTTTTCTTTGCCTTATGCAGTTCGTTAAATGTAATAGAGATTTAGTGTTGTGTCATCTTCATGGAGGTATTAGTGGGTGGCAAAACCCCGGGAAATTACATAGTGTCATAGTGGGGTCCGCCAAATAATACTATTTATTTTTTTTCCTGTAATTAGGCTTTAAGTTTGTATTGGTTTAATAGATATAATGTACTATTGAAAGCTCTAGCAGTACCGTGGGGGAAAGTGACCACCATAGACTTTAATGACGCCCGTTTTTTAGCCATCAATTTGCTGGTTTATCAGTGGTATAATCTTGTTCTATGGATTCCTTAAATGTTTAACGATACCAGGGAAAAATGTGTAAATGTTATCTTTAAATGTGATTTTCCTTTTTTGACTAATTGTCCAATTCTTCCCTTTTTGAAATGCTTCTACATTGGCCTGCGACTGTACTACCCCGGGAGTCACAAGAATCTCTCAAGTCTAAATTTTTTTTAAAAATTTAAACCCTAAAAACCAATTGTTAAAAATTTATTTTCCAAAAAATTTTGTTTATTTTTACAAAAAACAAATTTTTAAAATCCTCTTTTTAAATTTAAAATAACCCCCCAAAAAGGTTCATTTTTAAAAAAATTAAAATTAGAAAAGGATTTTAAAGAATGCCTTAATTTGTGAAACGAAATCAAAACATGATGTAATAAGTTATTTTAATAACTTTTTTTTGATCTTTAACGAATCAAAGAAATTTACAGTATGGCAATATTTTCCCACAAAGTCGGTATAATTTGCTTTTGCCCTTTGCTTATTTTCTTTTAAATATCTTTATTTAGAGGGTTATCGACTTAAACTTAACCAACTGAATAAAGAAGCAGGATTAAAACGAATATGGCAAAGAAAACATTTTCTTTTCATTTTTTAAATGGAGAAGGGGTGTTCCACAGCTATAATATTTGAATCACAATTTACGAAACCGGAAGTTCAGATTTTCGCTTAATACAAAATTAAATATAAACCGAATTGTGTGATTTAAAATAAGAATATACTTTAGGGATATGAAATTTCGAGTTTGAGTTGAGATGGCAAGATTCGATTTAGTGAGATAAACTTGTAACATTTCTGGAATAGGCACGCGGGGCAAGGATTTACCATGTTTATTTTGATAACCACGCCTCATTTGAAGTGCTAGCCTGTTCTTGGTGTCATATTTATAAGTTCGAAAAAAAATTTGGGGCTCCTTGCCAACGTATGCCCTTTTAATATCTTCACCGTGTACAGGATAGTGACCGTTGCAGATTTTTGCTTTGTAGGAAGTAGGTAGCATTTTGTAGCAGTGAGAGATATTTGGTACAGTATAAGAGTATTTTGAACCCCAAAAAATTTTTTAATAGTTTGTCTTCGGGTTTGCATTTTGGATGGCCATGCAATGTCTTTCTTAAGAGCGAGTGTCCCACAGAAACTGAGGGCATTTTTGTATTTTTAAAAATATTTCAATAAACACTTATTATATTGTTTATAAAAAACCGTTCAAAACATTTTTTAAAAATAAAATTTTATTTTTTTTTGTAAATTACCCACAATTATTGAATAAATGTATTCAATAAACTTCTTAAAAAAAAAAAATACATTATTTAATTTACTATAACCACTCTTTTTTAAAAACTATTTTAAAATAAATTCAGCCATTAGAAAAACCCCCCAAAAATTTTTAATAAGTTTAAGTTTTTTCAAAAAACTAGCTTTATTATAAAAACACTTTTCGGGAGTAACTTTACCAAATTTCATCCAAAAAAAGTGGTTTGTTTTAGACTTTTAAGCTATGTATAGTTTTTTTTTAATTTTTTCCCTTTTATAATTTAAAAAAATTAGACAATCTGCCATGTTTATTGAAATTTTTGAAAAAATTTAAAATTTAAATAACTTTTTTTTTACAAAAAAAAAAAACAAAAAGTTCCTTTTAGAAAAGTACATTTACTCACGCAGTCCGTCGGCGAAGCGTATCACTACTTGGAGCGGTTTATACCGGAAAGTTATAATTAAAGGATTCAAAACATGTCTGATTTTTATAGCTGTTACCCCTGGGTTTGATAGATTTTGACGCCACCGGGGAATATTCATTACTACATAGAAGGGGAGGATTGGACATCATTCAAGGTGAAATTCATTCCTGTCTCAAATGTGTGTTGAGCCACCAAACGGCGTCAAATATGAGGGCATCAGGGAAAACCCCTTACCAAACAAAAAAGGGGATAGGGGGGGCTGTTGCGACATCAACTTTAAAAAGCCCGTACAATATCAAGGTGACTTTTCTTGACGAGGCCAAATTGGGGGGAGATATAGTCATCAGGGAGAACCATTGCGTTTTCTTTTAAAGTCCGATTTTTCCCGTCTTTTTTTACTTGTCGAGCTGCCATACTGGTGGTTGGTATGAGTCAGCAGGGGGTTTCAACAAAACGTGGATCTTTTTTTGGAAAACCACTCCCCCCAGAAGGGTTTTAAAGGGGGAGGGAGGGTGAACAGGGCATTTATCTCATTTACTAGCTCACGGTTTCAAATCTATCTATTCCTGTTTTTACTTTTCTGTCAGCGCCAACTGACGCCAGGTATGAGTCATCAGGGGGAAAAACCCCTTAACACAAAAAGGGGGAGTTGTACATTACACCAATACACGTTACAAAAAGGTAGTCTTGCGACCACCAAATGGGGCCAGGTATCTTCATCAGGGAAAACCCATTGACATAGAAGACCAACGAAAAAAAAAAACTTTTGAATAAAAATTTTGCGGCGTTGAAAGGGCAACAGGTCACTAAACCCCATGTCGTCATGTAAATAACCAGAGGGGAAGTGGAAGGAAAACAGGTCAGAACCCCAGCGGAAAAATATCGACACTAATGCTGCAATGACGTCACCGGAAGACCCAGGGGTAGGGGTTGTCATATAACACGCAATTTAAAGTCAACACGTAGAAAATACGCCAATTTTTTCGTTCTTATTGGAAAAAAGAATAAAGTAATTGAAAAAAACAGTTAAATGAAATTATAAAAAGGCGACGAGAGATTCACGTGCGTACTAATAATGTTTTTCGTGATAGGACCGTTTTTAAATTTTTACATAGAATTTACTAAAAGTTAAAAGAACTAAAAATGAAAATTTTTGCAATGCACATTCCGCAATGAAAAAACCCTCTTTATTTTGGGGAAAAAAGTAAAGTTACCAATTTGTGCTGCAAAATTTGATAGATCGGTACAAGATGATATTATAATGTCAAAACTCTAAAAAGCAAAAAAAAATATGAAGGGGGGCGTTTATTATACAAAAAAAAAACCCCCCGTTATTTGTTATTAA
>JBCFYV010003876.1:0-63046 GCA_039000515.1 Timema cristinae
AAAAGGAATCTTCGATAATCAATTTCATCTCTCAAAGTTATCTCATTTTTTAAAATTAAAATACACCTGAAAAACAAAAAGTGATGGCAGCTAAAGGTGTATTGTCATTTCATGTCGTCAAACATTGTCAGAGCTATCGTTCAAATTACTAGTATACAGCTTCACAAGAAAATCTATCCAGAGTTAAAGATTGCTTAAAAAGTATTGCGTGAATAATTGTTTTAAATCAGCAGTTACGCATGCTTACTAGATCATGTTTTATAATAGAAATTGTTTTGAGAGTTAGCATATCATAGAATATTGATACAAACAGTAACTCGGGGGTAAACACCCCTGATTGTATATGACAGTGTGCTTTAGACCTTTTCTAAAATGGGGGAACGGGGTAGAGAAGGACACTAGTTGTTAAGGATACTTCAAAGTGCTTTATATACTCAGCTATTGAGCTACAGTACCTTGTGAGCATAATATCCTACAGCTTAAGTCCCTATTCAGTTCGGAGGAAGAGGCCCCAAACCATATTGAGGTATATAACCATCAGAGTTATATAAAAATCATGCAATGCTGGGCGCCCGTGTGTTTGATACCAGTTATAATTAGAATACTGAAGATAGGTCAGAGTGTGGAACTGCTGAGTAGGGACATTGATAGAATGAAGAACTTTCACTATACTCCTTCAACCTATTCTAAAACCTACATCACATTTATACTAGTATAGCAATTAATCTCTTTCAATAAACAATATCAAAATAACCCCCACAATTATTTGCCGCTGCCTACCCATCCTGCTAAGCCATGCCAATAAGTAGGCCCACAGGTTGGGCGGAGTAACAACAATGTTTTCATTTTGTAGTTTTATAATAGTAAGTTTTATCGTCATTACAATTTAGAACTACCACCCAGCCCTCCCCCTAATTTAATTCTCCCTACACCCATTTTAGCTACTTGACAGAATAAATAATTATAGTAATACATCTAAATGGAATTGGATTATTAACTTATATAAACTCACCATTTGTTGACATACATGGCACTGGTAGTGACAGAATCCTTAACACCTGAATAAAGGAGATTGCTGAAACATGTTTCTAATCATAGCTTATTGATGTTCCAAACATGTTTAAACTTTATTTAAATACCTTAATCTTGATATTAAGAAATAAGTAAAAAGAATCACATTATGTTTTTGTAATGTATAATATTCAAGTCGGTATAAAATCATTAATAAAACATAACATTTGACATTTTCCTTTGTAGGAATGTAGTACAGATAAAACAAAACAAGTTGGTTCAAATAGGAAGAAGAAATAATATAGCAGATAAATTATCTATTATTTATCTCGATTCCTTCTCAAATATGATTAAAGCCAGGAACTATTTCAGGAAACAAATCACTTTCAATACTTTTTGGCTATATTTATAAAGTAAGTTAAAATCAGAATACATTAACATTTAACCTTCATAGTTCCTAAAGGACAAGTATTAGTCATTATGGCACACTTCGAAATATCATTTTTGTATGTTGAATTTTTGACAAACTAATGACTAGTTTATCGTTTTGTTATTGCTGATTGTAAAATGTTGTATAGTATGGGCCAAACGATAAATAGTAAAATTACATCTTTCATTTTACATTAACAGGACCTTGCTACTTTGTATTACATTACATAGGACAACTTTGTGCAATGATATTATCACTGCTATTTACACTAAAATATAATAATATAGGTCTATTATAAATTATAGGCTAACACATTGTCTATGTTTTATTTTGTATTGGACAAAGATTATACACTTTTAACATTAAAGTATTTAAAACAACATACGTCTGCCATCCAACTTTCAATTTTATATATAAGTTGAATTTACATCTAGAATTCGGTTAATTTGGTAACGGAATTGCTTCAAATAAGCCAGCCTAATCCCATATTAATGGTTGATTTAAATAATATTTACACGTGGTCACCCTTAGTCAACATCATGATCAAGAAAGACCACGGCATGTGTTTTCTGGTAGTTCCTGAAGGGACAATTTCACACCACCACAACATCCTTTAATGTCAATTATACAACATGAACATAATGTTGTGAAGGAACACTGGAATTGGAGAAGAAAACAGAGGTACAAATAGAGCCAGTATAAATTTAAATTATTTTATTTAATATATTGTTTAAATAGAAAATGTACGTATAGTTCCAAACCCTTGGTTAATTTTCGTACATTTAACAGAGCAGAGAACTAGTAGCTAGCGTCCATTGAATGTGATGAAAGAAGTGACAATATTCATAAACAAATTGATTTATTACTATAGTCGAGCATTATAAGATTTAGAAACAACAATAAAGCTCTAAGAAATCCAAACTAATATCAAGGTTACGCAATAATACCCAAAAGAGACTCTAATAGAATAAAATATTCTGTGCCAGCAATGCACTTTAAATTTGAAGATCATCCCCTATCTTGCAGAAAGGCCATTTACAGCTGGCACACCCTGATCATAGTGTTTATTCTTTGAGGTACCTGAGTCACATGGCCCCAATTAGTAATACCTGAACTATGCTTAATACAAAAGAGTTAAAACAGTCCATACTTTGACATACTAAGGCTGAGAAGTGATGATAATACTGGGCAGACAGATCCTCCTAAACTTAGTTCCTGCGCAGAAAATGCAAAACAATATATATTATATCCCAGCTGTTAATAATAACTTTATAGGGATAATCCCCACTGTCCAAAGCCAGTGGTCAAATTCACCTACACAAATAATGCTAGAACCATTCAAAAATAAAACAAAATAAGTTAACTCGTCCCCAACAACCACAGTAAATGAGAATAAGCATTAGAACAATTACTTATAAATTTAGCTTCTAGAAAATATTGTTGATATAGCAATTTAACATTTATTCATTATGATTTTGGTACAGTTTTCATGCATATGTTGGTAGTTCTGTTGATAGTATGTGTTCTTGCCTGATATGTATTTAGTTTTTTAGTTCATATTAATTTTTAGTTAATAAAGTACAGTAGAGCGTCGAAAATCCGGAGCGTCGCAAATCTGGATCGACGGTGAGAGCAGGTAGGGAAGGTAAAGGAAGGTGTTCTTGAGAGTTCAACGACTTAGCCAGTCACCTCTCCTTGGTCACGTGCTTGGCTCAGTTCTGTGCTATCATTTACAAACTTTACAGCAGTGGTGAAACCTTCATCGTATAGTTGCCTTGTGAACTTGACGCAAGGGAGTGGTTTGAAAGTGATGGCAATGACCCTGGTTATCAGCATTTGAATGATGAAATAGTTCATCAGGTAATTGAGGACAATGATAATGGAAGCAATGTAGGAGAGAGTGACGACGATGAAGAAATAGATGCTGAAGAAGCTGCCAGTCCTTCACACTCAAGACGCCTATGAAGCATTCCAGACAGCTATGAACTGATTAGAGAGACAACCTGAGGGGACGGCGATACAACTCGTACTTCTTAAAAGACTGAGAGACATGGCTGCAAAGAAACGTACGTCAAGTCTTGTACAAAAAACAATTAAGGACTTTTTTACCCAGTAAGTTTCCATTAATTACTGTAGATTCTTGTTGTTCTTTTATAAAAAGTATTTAAAAAGTATTGTATAGTTACTAATCTAAATTACATAATGTACATGTTCTTATTCAATATACTTTATTAAAATATTTTGTGTGCTGTATTTTTCGAACCCTTCAGCCTCTATTTTGCAATACAGTAGACTCCCGAGCGTCATGTATCCTCTAGTCAATACATTACGTATGTATACAGTTATTGAAAGCACATTTGAAAATCCGGACAATTCAGTAATCCGGATGGGTCCCGGTCCCGATCGGTCCGGATTAACGACGCTCCACTGTACTTTCAATCCGGTAATGTTTGATGTTCGTAGAATAAACATTCCATAAATCTACGGTGGCACGTTTTCAGATTATAGGCCCAGTGTCTTTTAAAATGAATGAACATTTATTATTGTCTGTGTGCTTCGAGAATCAACATTAACGTCGACCTCTAGAAGATTTATCCTAGAAGAAGCCTTGTTAGCCGCCATGACAGATGAAGAAAAGTATCGTGTTCCATTACTTGATGGTTCAAACTTTGATAACTCGAAGTTTAGAATGTAAACCCTGATTTATGGACTCAAATTGCTGGAAGTAGTTCAAAGTGATTACCAAACGAAAGTAATTTTCATTGAAGCTGATAGTTCAGAAATCATGAATAAGAAGACAAAAGAACTGGCAGAGTGGAAAAAAAAAGATTGAAAATTCAAGCCTCAATTAGTCCATTAACTTTCAGATAACGTTCTTGAATGTGCCGAGGATAAAGTATCTGCATTTGAGATATGTCTTTCTCTCATGAATACCTATACAAGAAAAGGCATAGCTAACCAGTTACTTTAACGTAAAAGTCTCTTATTGATAAAGTTCAAGCCATCAAGTGAAACTCTGGAGATACATTTTAATCGATTTGATAAATTGATTCGTGAATTACAGTCAAAAACGGGTGCTACAGTAGAGGAATTAGATATTGTTTGCCATCTTTTAATTACCATGCCGAACAAATTCAATGTAGTTGTTACTGCTCTTGAGACTCCAGCCGAAAAATTGACATTGAACTTTGTAAAAAAATAGTTTATTAGATAAGGAACAGAAACTCAGGATCTTCAGAACACATGATCTGTGCTAATTATTGTCATCTTCTAACTAATATTCATAATCTCTCAAGTTCTGCGAATATCAAGCTCGCAAAATTAGGTGTAAATTTAAAAGCGACAGAAGTTGGTGATCTCTGTGCGTCTTTTGAGATGGATGGAAAAATCAATGTGATCAAGCTGGGAAGTATTCTTATCGTCCCTGGTCTACAACACAACCTCTTATCAGTCAGACAACTGAATTCAAATGGATGCAAGGTAATTTATGAAGAAAGTGTAGCAAAAATTTTCAAGCATGATAAACTTGTAGCAGTTGCATCCGAGTCTGCCAAAATGTATTTAGTGACATTTTCTGTTCAAAATACCTGTGCCAATGTTGCTGAGGTAGATTGTACAAATCTATGGCCAAAAACGACTGGCGCATATTGGCAATACCAGTTTGAAGTATCTTTGTGGAATGGTTAATGGCATGAATGGTGTGTTTAAACAAAAACTTACAACTCAGGAATCTCCATGTGAGCATTGTATCCAAGGTAAAATGATTAAATTGCTTCATGTAAAAACTCGCTCAAGGGCAAAGCGCCCCTTGCAGCTTGTCCACTTGTCCACCGTGATGCCATGTGTCTGATCAGTTCTACATCATATGACGGTAAGAGATACATACTTACCCTAATTGACGATTATAGTCACTTTACCTATGTTTACATTATCAGAGAAAAGTCAGAGGTATTAGAGTGTTTTAAGAACTATGAAGTTCTAGAAATTGTTCGTTTTAATGAAAAAATACGCCACTTCAGGTGTGATCGAGGTGGTGAATACTGATCTTCAGAGATGAGAGGACACTTTGACAGATATACACCTCTCAAGTGAAAGCAAGAATAGAACACTAATGGAGCGTGTGTAGTGTATGCCACTAGGCATAAATGTTTCAAAAGATCTCTGGTCAGAAGCTGTGATTACAGCAGTATATATTGTTAATAGAAACCCAACAGTAAGTAGCCTTGGATTGTAAATCGCCTGACGATGTCTGGTATAGTCAGTGTCCAAACTTGTCAAAATTGTGTATGTTTGGCTGTATTGTTTATGTGCGCATCCCTAATTAGCTACATAAAGGAAATCTGAACAATCGTACTGAGAGTGCATCATAGTCGTCTTTTGCACCAATGGCTACCACAATAAAGATTGTTTTGGCATGTGACATGTTCTTTGATGAAAATGCCACTTGTAGTGGAGAAAATATGACATCTCCAGCAGTGAGAGCACCACTATTTTGCGAAACAGTATTCCGTCAGAAGGAATCTACCTTCAGGCGAAGCCAGTCATAAATAGTTGGACAAAGAAACGCCTCCACTATCAGATAAAGATTAACTCCATCGTAGCTCATGCCCACGTGGGAAATTAAGCTTTTGCACGATTATGTAACATTTGCCATGAATGCAGAAAGCTTTCTTGGCAATTTTCTTGAAGATTTTGATGATGTCAAAGGTAGACCTGATGAGAGGAACTGGATTCTAGCTCTAGAAGAGGAAATTAATTCCCTCAAGAAAATGACACCTGGAAACTGACTTCACTACCCCCTGGTAGGAAAGCTACCTCCTGTCGCTGGGTCTTCAGCATCAAGAGAGCTCATAGGCAGTTTGATGCACTTAATGGTATGCACCAGACCTGAACTGATTTTTTCTGTCAATTATTTCAACAGGTTTCAAAGCTGTGCAACTATTACTCACTGGAATCACTGAAGGGCATTCTTTGCTATTTACAAGGAACTTCACACACCTAGCTCTGCACTTTCATAAAGAAGAAGGGACAACCCTAATTGCATATGCTGATTCAGATTGGGCCAACAATCCCAGTCGTAATTCAATATCTAGATTTCTTCTGAAATTTTTTGGTTCAACTGTATCTTGGACAACTAGAAAGCAGCCCTCTATTGCCTTGAGTACCTGTAAGGCAGAATTCATTTCACTGGCCAATGCTTGTACTGATGTCCTGTGGCTACGCAGACTAATACTGTAGCTAGGAATCAACCCCAAAGTGCCCACCATACATGAGGACAACCAGCCTGCCATCAAGTGTCTTGAGAAGTGAGAACACAAAGGATTAAAACATATGGATGTGAAGCATAATTATTCAAGGGAGTGTGTGATAAAGTTGTGAAGATTGAAAATGTCCAAAGTGAATTTCAAATTGCTGAAATTTTAACCAAAAGCCTAAATGTTACTAAGTTTAAACAACTATGTAAGTGGCTAGGACTGAATGCATCATAAAATAGGTTATGTATTCCTTCATGTTCACAACATTTACCTCGCTTACACCCTTGTTTCTTGCAACCAAGATTAGGATTCATCCATGTTTAACACACTTTTCTCCTCTCCGAGAACATTTGAAGCCATCGAGCTTATATAGTTGGGTAGAGAGTTAGTGACGTCATCCTCACTGAAGCCGACACGGTATGAGACCGAACCACGTGACATTGGGCAGAGCTCGGCTGCCAGTGGGAAAAGTACAATGAAGCTACTAGGGTGTTGTGCTTACAGATGTTCCAAAATATATGTGAAGAATTTGCCACTTTCTTTATACAGGTACAAATGACTAATAATTCACCACTAAATATATTCTCCAATGACAGGCAATTGTTTGGTGTTAGATCAAACCAGTATCTTGCATTTTTCCATTGACCAGCTGAAATTCGTTCTAATGACGATCCTTTTGTTTTCTAAATCAACTGTTGCAATAATAAATTAAATGATAACAGTCCTTCACACACCCAGGACAGGGTTGTTATACGTTTACCCAGCCCCCAAAAAAACCCACCCGGGTCTTATTAAAAAGAACTCACTTAAAAACCCTTATACAGTATACAGCTAATAGAGTATTGTTGCATTATTGTTTTCCTTTTTATGTCTCTTATTACTCCTTTCCTTACTCTATTAAAATTAAAATATGTTTCACTGGATTCCGAATAATTACTATATTTAAATGATTGGTTAAATCAGATAACATGCATAGTATCTTTAATCAAACCACAAAAAGCCCAATAAAAAGACAATATAACCCAACTTTCTTTTAAAATAACCCGGGTTGTTTCAACCCTGGTCCAGGACAGCATTGTTCATTCAAATGGCCTTGTCAGTTGTGATCTCGTCACTTGAGAATGTAATTGTTTGTCCAATTTTCTACTTGTATAAAAGAGCATTGAATTTCGACCAAGTGTACACAACCAATGTTACTAGATGACAACTCGAGTTTGTATCCTCTTAATTCATTATATAGTAGTCTCAACTTCACCGTAGGTGAACCATGTACATTCTAAATAGACGGTAACACCAAATATTTCAAATTTGAGACTTTTGGAGATAGATCACTTGCATTCTCGGGCAACGAATTCTGTTGAAGCTTTCTTCTTACAATTGTGGCATATATAGCTGGTTTTATAACAAAAAAGTTACCAAAAACCATTGTGACAAATGTTTGGACTCTGTTCAAAGTAAATTTATTGTATCATCAAACTCCATGCTATTGAATCATAAAAATATGGGTGGCTTGAAAATAGCATCGGACGACGTCGTACACCTTTGTAAACCTGAAGAGACCTCTTTCCGTGTAACTAAAGCTATGGGTAGATTAAGGAAAGACCCGGTATTGTTTTTATATTTATTTTTTCAGCACCGTATCTTACTACTCGTTTGGGTTATACGCTTATGTACTAATTACGCTAGGGGGCTTATAGATAAGGAAGGCTATGTGAAAAAGGAAGCGTACCTGCATTCGTGTGGAGAAAGAGTGGAAAAGCATATTGGAAAAACCACCCTCAGTACATCCGACTGAGATTCGAACTTCAATCTCCCTGTCATAGGAAGACTAGCCTACTATGAGTTGCGCCTTAGACCACGCGCTGCCGAGGCGGGTATGTATCTTTTTATAAAAGTCCTTGCAAATATTTGGAATGACACATTGGAACATGTTCTTGATCAAGAGCCACTTAATGATCACAGGGTTCACTTAACAAAGTATTTACGATGTCAGTACTTTAAATAAGGCTACACCACGAAAGAAAATGTGTAACTAAAAAACTAAGAAAGTTTGAATACCAAGTTAATTATTTAAAAGATCAGTGAATTTAAATATTTACTATAACGTGTGGTAAATCTATTTACCAAGAAAATACTAGTTGCTACTTATAACTTGTAAAATAATATATTGGCTATGTAGATGTTTATAACTATATTTTTAAAGTTCTATGACAAGCTAAGAATGATATAGATTAATTAAAATATTAACCGGATCTGAGTACCTACGAGTACATATTGATAACATATGATATTCAATGTGTAGTTATCATTTGAACATAAAGTTAAAATTTTAACGATTTTAATGTGGTTCAATGTTATATAATTTCATACAATTCTTTACTCTTCCTTGACAAATATTTTCCGTATCTTCCGAGACATCTTTTCCATCATACTACAAAAAGTATCACACATTGTGCAAAAAATAAACAATTCTAAATGTTATACTGTGTTGGCTGATAAAACCACATGCTAAAACAGAACGATTATCGTTGTGTGTGCACTATATGGACTTAGAGGTAAACAAAGTGGGTGAAGTGTTTCTTGAATTTACACCTGCTCGTGATTTAACAGGACAACGACTTGCATATTTGATTAAGACACGCCTTAAGCGTTATGGTATTGATTGCGACTACCTAGTTGGTTAAGGATATGATGGAGCAGCAGCCATGAGTGGTCACTCACACGGTGAGTAGGCCTACATAGTAGTTTGTTGGGCGATCCTTTAATCTATCTTTATGATTATTTATTTATTGGTGTTTGCCTGGTAATGATTTTTTCGTGTATAGTTAGGTTACTTTATTATGTTTACCACTCAAGTATCTGTTTTAATATGCTAATATAAAATACAGCAGGGATGTTCTAGTTAATGATTCAATAGTATGTAATGTTACTGACCTGCCCCTAAAGAATATGTGAGAGCATTGACAATAATATCGTCCTAACTTTATAAACGTATCTTATTTTATTTAAATTATATAGTATATTACATGGCGCTAAGGCACTTCTTCTTCTAAGAGGGCACAAGAGCCATTGTCAATGACGTCAGAGTGCATGACGTAGGACCACTAGAGTCAAAAGAACAATTTAAGGTCTTTATAAGGAAAATAAATTTACTTCCTTTCCTAAAAGGAACAATATGCATTTCTAAACGGTTATTTGAGCCAGCGTCCTGTTCTCGAACATTCTACTTCCATCCATATGTTGTTCTATTTTATTATATTTTATTTTACTATACAAAAGCTTCTGGAAGCTTCCATGAGCAAGTGATATATGAGAAAGATGGGGCAATAGCACCTCACTAGGAGTCCAGTCCTTGATGTAGTAGTACTGTAGCTCCTGTCCGCGATCCCTACGATCGTGATATCAGCCGCGTACGAAGTTTGTCAACGACCTGTTCTGTTTTCTCTTGAATAAACAGGGATTTTGAATTAAAAGAATGTCAACTTTATCTATGTGTATTTATTACATAATATTATAAAAGCGTGGCCCAACGAGGGGCGAGTGATATAAAGAGTGAGATAAATAAACCTCATTTTTTATAAACATTATAAAAAGGCTTCAAATCGCGTGGCAATCAGACCACATTAGTTCACAACTCATCAATTAGTACAAAAACCAGGACAATTCAAACAAACAATAATCAAAAGGAGAGGAATGCTCTTCAAGTAGTAACTAGTAGTACTGAATATATCTATGAATGCAAACTTAATGTAGTTGTATTGTTCTTATCAAGCTGTTTATTATTTTATAATAGTTTATCTTTTATATAATATAATATATAAGATAAGTCATTGCTGAACAATCAGACTTAAAGGCTTTTTGTTAATTTATTTACGTACATTTGGCACGTAAATCTACAAGTCATTGTTGAACAATCAGACTTTTAGGGTTTTTGATCATTTATCTGCGTAAGTTCTTAAACTTTAACTACACGTGTTTTTAAACAGACATACAAAACGCCTAGCTTTGATGTTGCACTATGTGTAAATAATCAACGAAACTGCAAGGGTTTTTAAGGATCCAGAAATTATACATTCATGGGAGATCAAATGTAAAAGGAAAGACACAATTGATACAAATTTTGCTCGAATATGTTCCATTCATTTTGCCGATAGTGACTTTGAATAAAATGTTATCAATGTTGGTTGAAAAGAAATAGGTTTGAATTTTTTCTACTGTTCTTCCAACCAAAATCAGGCTATAGGCCTACACAAAGTTTGTCATTTGAACAAATATAATCAAGTTTAAGCTACCTTATTTCATTATAGGTAATATTGAACCTTCAACATACTATGTGTTAGGAACACAATACAGTTAATACCGATATTCGAAGGTTCCACTATTATTTGCGTCCTGTTACACAACCACTGTATTTACAAAGTATAACTTAACACATTTTTCCTTGTTTACTGTTAAACCGACGCGAGCACAGATCCTATATCTAACATTTCATAACCAGCAACAACATGCCCCAACTTTGTCACCATAGAGAATATTCAGCAACTTAACAATCATTATCAAGGATAAACAAAGCAAATAGGATGTGTTCACTACTCAACATCCTCCCACCTGAGTTAAAGAAGGCAACTACCAAACTGTCACAATGTTCAAAGATCTAACTTTTTTGGTGCTCTTACTGTATGTCCTTACCGAGTGTTAAGTTATTCCCTTTCTGCAACAATAGAAACAGGTTTTCCCACCATAATCACTGGTTGGTGAAGCATCAGGCGAAGGGCTTCTGGAAAAAACATCTTAAATTGTTAAAGTCTTTGAACTGGTCTCAACAGCTCTGAATTAGCCGTCTTTAGTCAGACAGTTCTGACAACACCATCTGGCATAAAAAGAATTTCTAAGACTTGACCTAATGGCAGTCCAGCCGCTTGCTTTTGTCACGTCCAATCAGCACGATGTCTCCAACAGAAATAAGTTGATCATCTTTCATGGATTCCACTCGCTGTACAAGTTGACCTAAATATTCTGATCTGAATCCTCTTCTCACCATTTCCCGCAATTGCTTCTGCTAACTGTGCGTTCTGGTGAGATTAACTTTTTCTCAGGTGTCTAGGTCAGATACTCCCACAATGTGAACTTCTTGTAGAAACATTGATGGAGGTAATTCTACCAGATCATCAGCGTTTACGGACATGTAAGTGACAGGTAGGGAATTTATAACCGCTTCGGCATCACATAAAATTGAGGATATTTCTTTGTACTTCAAGGCAGCTCGCCCCAAAACTATCCTCAACTGTTTTTTTTAAAACCATTTGTAGAACTCTTTCCCACCAACCACCCCACCAAGCGGCAGTTGGAGGGTTGAATTTTCACTCAATTTTACTTGTCATACTGCAACTTAAAATTCATTCCCAATCATTCTTTCCAGGGTCAATTGCATCTTCAACGAAATTAGTCCCGTTATCAGATTACACTATGGAGGATCTAGCACGGTGAGCTACAAAAGTCTCAAAAATTGCAAGAAGGCTGATATGGAAATAGACTTAACTACTTCGAAATGCACAGCTCTATAAACAGCACATATGAAAACACAGATCCATGCTTTAACTTAACCTTTTAGTTAGAGAGTTACAGCCAGATAAATTCCTGTGATTTCAAAACCTGCTGCATCTTGTACTCACTTTGTCGGAAGAGGAGTGGTTTCCACATTCACACTCTTCCCAACGTGCCTTCGACATATTACACAGGTATAAATGACTGATTGGACAGTTTTCATTGCATTAAGTATCCAATACAATTTTTTTAGTATTCTTAACAACATGTGTGTTCCAGCATGAGAATTTTTCCTGTGCTCTCTAAAAATAAGAATTTTTATAACGGGGCGATTCGAGGGCAATACTATGAGCATACGAAAATCATATTTATCTTAACGAAACACTATATTAGTCTTCAGCCTAATGAAACCCTCCTTATTTTCGTAGGTCTTCAACATATTAAGCCTCTCACATGATTTATCCCTGAAAGATTCTTCTCGTGAGTTTAATGATTTTCTTTTCTGTAGTTTTTAATTACACGTAAGATAATTCACTAACTTCTCTTAGATCCTTTGTGTGACAGCAATAGTGGAAAAATCTTATGATCCATACTAATCATGCTCAATATTATGTCATAGCACGAGAAGAAACGGCAATACCACTTACATCCATGGTACCAACACCTTTTCTGGTTAACTTCCTTTTCATAAGATCCACACTGTTCAAAAACATGCTTGCGTTGTTGGGAGATGACCCTTTCTGGTTTTTTGAGAAATATAGTCTTTTAGATAATTAAAACTACCACCAGGCCATTGGTAAAAGGGTTCCCTCAGCCAACCATGTCCTTCCCAACATCTTGCTGCTGTTAGATCTCCTGCTGTACATCCTCTAGAAGGAAAGTCTGCTGGATTAGCTTCACCTAGCACGGGCCTTCAGGACGCCATCTTAGTCAATCTTCTTATTTCTTGACCACAGTTGTTAACAAAGACGTTCGAAGGTACCTCTAGTTCAATCCAAGTAAATACCGTGCTTGAATCCATCCAGTTGTATATCTTGACATCTCCACATCAATGTCCATCTATAACCGAAGTAGTCAAACTCGCCTCCATTGATGCTGCAAGTAATTCTATCCGTGAAATCTAAATACTTCTTAAAGGTGCTTCTCTTGACCTTGCTGATAAGAGGTGTACCTCAAACACTTCGGTAGTTACTGTTCTTGATCTTATCGTCACAATCACATATTAATATCAAACATACTAAAGTTCCGGAGGATCAGCCTTAGTTAGTTAATACTAAGAGAGAGTGTGAGTTGAACTAGATAAAATAAGTGTTATGGTTGCGAAGCCTACCTTTGATGGGGCTGATTGATGGCCGATGAAGGTCTGGAAGTGATAGTCTTGGTGTCAGCGCAATTTTCTTGAGAACTATATATATGAGAGGAGCTCCCCTTAGATACTGATTATAATATTTTGAGTAATGTTGTAAATGAACACATAATATACTGTGCAAATTAATTAGGACAAAGTAAAAAAATAGCTATTTTTCCCAAAACTATGCCTTTATATATACCGATAAATACCTGTATTAGTATGAAGTATGTCATCCTTTAGCAGAAATTACCTCTTGAATCCGTTTTGGCATTGACTCCACTAATTTAGTGCACATATTTTTGACTTCATCATCGTGGAACCACACTTTTATAGCATTCGTTATCATGCGGTCTTTGGTTGTACAGTCCATTTTGCCTGAACGTCTCTTCAAAATATTCCACAAATTTTCTATTGGATTTAATTCGGATAAATTTCCAGGTCAATCAAGCAAATTAATTTTATTTTCCAGCATGAAAGTCTTGACAAATTTTGAATTGTGACATGGGGCCAAGTCATGTTGAAATGTTCCGTCAAAAGTTTGCATGAATTGAACAATCTTACGTTGTAATATTTCTACGTACTTGGATTAATTCATCATATCTTGAACAAGAACTAGGCTTACAGTGCCATTTGCTGTAAAAAAAACACACCAAAATATCGGTTCCATAGGTGTTTTTAGTGTGTTGGACATGCTCAGGTCTTAAGGGTTCAAAGTTACTTTGTCTAATGACATTTGCTTCACAAATAAATGAGTTTCATCACTGAAAATTATCTTTTTACAGTTGTCAGCAGTCCATGATTTATATTTTTTGGCCCATGCTAATGGTTTTATCTTTATTTTAGCATTCAAATATTTTTTTTTTTTTCCTTGCCTACCCGCTAGATTCCAGAAGGCTGCGGCGTACATCTGAATCACTAAAATCAAAACCACTAGCCAATAAATCTCTTTTAAGGTATGTGCTTGATTTTGTTGGATTCATTTTACTATTTGTGATTAGAATTTTATCGGTTTGTTATACCCCAACAACCTCAGTCATAGCCGGTCCTTGCACGGACCCGCTACATTTCAAAGTTAGGACGCTCTTGCACACACTACCCCTGCCGTCCAACGCGGCAGCAGGAGAAGGGATGCGCGCGCAGCGCCAACGACCCCTCCACCCCAGTTTGACAGGCGGTCTGGGGGAATAAAAGCGGCTGGCTCCCAACCCAGATCATCAGTACCGGTGGTAAGGCCGGGCCAGCACGGTCAGTGCTCCTTTGTAGTTACCTCGCTAATGGTAATAAACGGTTATTCAAGTATATACGAGTATGAACGGTCAACTGCAAGTTCCCCGTCATCCCTCCTCCTTGCCTCTCCCTGCCTCACCGCGCCATCTTGAGTGCCGAGGTCTTCCCCCCCATTTTTCCAACCTCACCGCGCCATCTTGAGTGCCGAGGTCTTCCCCCCTTCCAACCTCACCGCGCCATCTTGAGTGCCGAGGTCTTCCCCCTTCCAACCTCACCGCTTAATCTTGAGTGCCGAGGTCTCCCCCCTTCCAACCTCACCACGCCATCTTGAGTGCCGAGGTCTCCCCCCTTCCAACCTCACCACGCCATCTTGAGTGCCGAGGTCTTCCCTCCCCCTCTTCCAACCTCACCGCGCCATCTTGAGTGCCGAGGTCTTCCCCCCCTTCCAACCTCACCGCGCCATCTTGAGTGCCGAGGTCTCCCCCCCTACCAACGTCACTGCGCTATCTTGAGTGCCGAGGTCTTCCCCCCTTCCAACCTCACCGCGCCATCTTGAGTGCCGAGGTCTTCCCCCCCTTCCAAACTCACCGCGCCATCTTGAGTGCCGAGGTCTTCCCCCCCTCTTCCAACCTCACCGCGCCATCTTGAGTGCCGAGGTCTCCCCCCCTTCCAACCTCACCGCGCCATCTTGAGTGCCGAGGTCTTCCCCCCCCTTCCTTCCTACGACCCAGTCTCTCTCTCTCTTCCCCCCTCCCTTCTCTCTCTTCTCCCAACCCCTCTTCCACCAACCCGGTCTCTCTCCCTCCCTCTACCACCACCTAACCATCCACTCGACCATTCCCTTTATCACCGAGCATTCTCCCCCTTTCTCGCCCTTATCACCAATGCCTCCGGCAGTACTCGGGTAACCATCGTGGGAACGACATGGGATATACGAATCGCGCCGGAAAGGCCCAGCAGACAAGGCAGCACAACGCGCAAAACCGGTCCAGCAACATCGACCCTGCCCCGCTGGGGCCCAGCACCTCGCGGACGGGATACTCCACACAAGGACCAACCAACTACCAAGACGGCACACCGGCCACCCGATTCCCGGGATCACCACACAACACTCCTCCCCGCTCACCCACTCATCCCCCCGCCTACCTTTCCCCATACTCCCGCGACTCACCCACCGTACGTGCTCCCCCAACCCCAATCTCCCCACTCAGTCCCACCGGGTACCACCTGAGACCCCTCGCCACACCGCCCAGCCCTTACTCCTTCTCCCCTACCTCCACCCCCTTCGCCAGCCATCGAGACCCCCGAGTGGGCCGACTACCCCACGCCCACATGGTACCTCAAACTAAGGTCCAAAAGGTCATGAGGAAACTACAGGCGACCTTCGACTCCGTGCCGGTATAGCTCCAGACGAAAAGGTAAACAACGGGCCGCCGAACGATAAGAAACCCGACCGGCGACTGTCAGTTCTGGCGCCCAACGTGGGGCCTACGACAAAGAAGAGGAATTGAACTTCCCTGGACCCACCACCTAAGTGACCCCAACGCAACCCTCAACACTTTCGGAAGTGAAACAATCCGGTGGCACCCAAACAACACCAAAAATCAACAAGATGGTGATGACAAGAGGACAGAAATGCAACATCCCGGCATGTACCCCAGGAGGGGAACAACACTACGTCACCTGCATAGGTTGTCAAAAACCTTACCACCACCTATGCCTCGGGTGGGTCGACGAGCCGCGAGACCCCAACGCGTCACCCTACCAGTGCATCACCTGCATGGAGGCCACTCCAACACCGCGGTACTGTCCAGGACTCACCTGCACCGGTGAAAATGGCCGCGAAATAACCTGTGAGGACTGCGGTAAGACCTACCACTACAGATGCTTGGGGTGGGCAAACGAATCCCGAGACCTGAACGGCCTCTTCTTCAGGTGTCCCCCATGCCGACGCTGCAACGCTTCAACCTCAAGCTCATTACAATACCAACCTCCCCTCCCGACCCATCAGCAGCGGTACCACAACCCTTACCTCCCCGTAACACTCCCGGTGTTCTACGGCAGAGGACATGAGGACCCAAGCAACTTCACCCAACGTTGCGAAAGCCAATTCAGGACGGCACAAATCGACCCAATCGAATGGTTACCCCGCACCCAACAGCAACTCAAGGATGCCGCTGCAAACTGGTAGCAAATACACGGAGAATACATAACCACCTGGGAGGAATTCCAGAAACGCCTGACCAGCCACTTCGCTAGTCCCACCATCCTCGCAGCTCTTCAGGCCGAGTTCTACGGGAAAGGACAACAGCAAACAGAAATGGTGGAGACCTTCCTTCGACACAAAGTACAACTATTCCAACGCCTGACCCCGACCTCCCCAGGGGACAACCTAATCCCACTATTAATCGAACTAGTTCGCCCGGGATTACGACCCTTCCTTCGGGCACCTCTGCCCCAAGACCTAGAAGAGCTAATTACCAGAGCCATCGACGTGGAACGAGACCTGGCCAAGAGCTCCTCTACTCCGTCAGCAACGTCACGACCAGCCAAGACTCCGGCAGCCTCGTCTGAGCCTCTACCTCCCAGATGTCACTACTGCCCGGGACGTAACTTTCATCGAGACTGCCCCATCCTGGACCAGCGACGCCAAAATCAGGGAAATGCGGGAAACGGCAGGCTGGAGGAAAAACCAGCCCCACCTCCGGCCAAGAGATCCCAGGGCTACAACCAATGATCCTGAGCGTCAGCCAAGCGACAGGCAAGATTCTACCGCGGGTGCTCTGCGAGACCTCCCAGGAACGCTCCTCGCCCTACTCGACACTGGATACCTCCAACTTCATTCACCCGAGGCACCTCTCCTCCCACGAGCAACGGAGCCGGATCCCATTCTCCCACCCCATCCACCTAGCCAAGGTCGGAGTACCTTGACAACCCAGGGTCAGGTCCAACTAACGGTGACCATGCAATCACTCACCCTAAACATCACCTGCCTCGTCTCGGAGGAGCTCCGCGAATCCCTAATCTTAGGACAACCTTGGTTCACCGAAAACAAGGCCGTTATAGACTACGAACACCAACGAGTCCTCTTTGGAGCCTAAGAGCGTCACGCCCTATCATGGAGCCCAAAACGCTACGAACAAGCAGCCCCAATCCTGGAAGGGGACATCCAGCACCACGCCCCTCCGGATTACCAAGACAGACTGCTACAACTCCTGGACCAATATCGCGACCTCTTCACAACTCAAGGCCCCTTGAGAAGAACACGTAGCATCACCCACCGAATACAACTAAAGGACAACCGAAGAATCATGGTCCGACCCTACCGGTATTCCGCTACGAAACGTGCCATCATCGAGGAACAGGTGCAAGAGATGAAAAATCAAGGAATAATAGAACCCGGGAAAACCGATTACAACTCCCCCATCGTAATCGTGGGAAAAAAGGACCACACCCCTCGCTTCTGCGTAGACTACCGGCAGCTCAATAACGCAACCCGGGACGTCACCCCACCATCAGTGAACTTACACGACACCCTCAAGGACTTGGGGAAGCCAAGATCTTCATCACGCTCGACATGAGGTCCGGATATTGGCAAGTACCCCTAGACAACGAATCAAAACCCCTGACAGCCTTCACTACACCATCTGGAGAGACATTACAGTTTACGGTTATGCCTTTCGGACTCAAGGGCGCACCCAGCACCTTCCAACGCCTCATGAGTCAAGAGGTACTGATGGGATACACCGGACAGTTCTGCTTCGCCTATCTCGACGATGTGATCATCTACTCCAACACCTGGGCTGAACATCTCACCCACCTGAGTAAGGTGTTAGAACGGTTCCGATTACACCAATTAACCTGCAACCTGAAGAAATGCCAGTTTGGAAGAACGGAACTAGACTACCTCGGTCACCTCGTCTCCGCCCATGGGAACGCCCCACAACCACCAACCATCAAGGCAATCACCGAGGCTCCGGTTCCCCGAAACAAGAAACAGCTTCGCCAGTTCCTTGGCCTATGCAACTGGTTGCGCGAATTTGTCCCTCGGATGGCCGAATTAACATCACCCCTCACTACCCTACTCGGGAACAAAGTACGCTGGAGATGGACCCCAGGCCTCGACACCGCCTTCCGAGACCTCAAAATGGCCTTCACCCAACTCAAACCACTAAAGCGCCCAGACCCAAGTAAAACCTTCATCTTGCAGACGGATGCCAGCGTAATAGGCCTGGGTACGGTACTATATCAAGAAGACGACCAAGGAAAGCAAATCATCAGTCACGCCAGTGACAAACTGACACCGACCGAGCAGCGTTATCACAGTAACGAACAGGAATGTCTCGCCATCGTATGGGCAATAAAACGTTACCGGCATTATCTTGAAGATAAGCCCTTCATTCTTCGGACAGACAACCGAGCGCTGACTTGGCTAAACACCATGAAGGACCAGAGAGCAAAGTTCACACGATGGGCCATACTTCTGCAAGAGTTCCAATTTTCCCTGGAACACTGTCCAGGGAAAAACAACAATCTTCCCGACGCCTTGTCCCGACAACCCCACGAGGAACACACTGGGGAGGAAGTACAAGACTGGACTCGTCTAATACCACCCTTGGGCCATGACCCCACCGAGGGGGAACCAGAAGCACTCCAGACCTTCAACACTGAGACAGAACCGTTGCATGACATCGTCAGGGACGACCAGCGACACGACTCAGAAATCCAAAACTGGATCAAACGCAGGAGGATGCTTAACACCAGGACCCAAGTCCTTACCAAAGAAGCCGATCTCCACTTCCTACAGAAGTACCACGTGGAAGATGACGTCCTCTGGCACAGAGAAACCATGGACGACCCGTGGAAACTTGTAGTCCCAAAGACAACCCGCCAACGGATCCTATGGGTATACCACGACGACCACCATGCCGGACACCCAGGAGAGGGGGAAACTACACGCGCCATCTAACGAGGCTACACATGGAAAGGCCTCCGGACGGAAGTCCAACGCTACGTCCGCAGTTGTAGGCTATGCGCTTGTCAAAAAGCAGGGAGCCATCAAGGTACCGAGCCTCTACGGCCCCGACAACCCCGCCGACCGTGGGAGGTGATGGCACTTGACCTAACGGGACCATATCCCCTGAGTAAGGGAAGAAAGCGATTCATCCTGGTAGTCACGGACCTGTTTTCCCAATGGGTAGAAGCTCAAGCCCTACCCTCGTCAGAGGTCCACCAGATCATCCGAACCCTCGAACAGCAAATATTCCCACGTTGGGGGTACCCAAGACACATCCTGTCAGACAATGGGCCCCAATTCCTCAGCAGGACGTGGACCAACGCATGCCATAAATGGGATGTCGACCCCTGGACCACACCGAGCTACCACCCCCAAGCCAATCCTACCAAACGAAGAAACCAAGAGATCAAGAAAGGGATCAGGCTACGCCTCACCGAAAATCACCGGGAATGGGACCAACACCTTCCAATGATCCTCTTCAACCTCCGATGCCGGAAAAATGAAGCCACAGGGATGACTCCCAGCGAGCTACTCTTCGGAAGAACCTTATACCGACCAGGAGAATGGAGATTTGAAAATCGGGCCCCCGGGTCAACAGAAGAGAGGGACCCGTCACCAGGACCGGAGGAGAGACAGATTAGAGCCCTATCCAGCCAAGCCAAATATCAGCAAAGATACGCTCAACCCCCGCGAAGATGGGCCAAACCGCTCCAGGAGAAAGACCTCGTATTAGTCCGAACCCACCCCCTCTCAAACGCCATAGAAGGATTTCACGCAGGGTTCGCCCCTAAATGGGAAGGTCCACACCGAATCCAGAAAAGAAGAGGGGGCGTATACTGGGTCCACTACCCTAACAGACACTTGCGTAAGGTGCATAGGGGACAACTACGGCCCGCCCCACCAAGATACCCAGCAGTGGAACCACCCCGATCGGAAGAAGAGATGCAAGAACCTACCCCCGTAGCGGCTCCAGAACTATCCACGGACAAAGTTTCCAGCCAGTGTCGCTCCGGCTCAAGAGATCGGCGATGGAGTGAAAGGCTACGACCCCGGAACACCCGGGCAAAGCAGGACTAGGGCCTCAAGGTAAGGACCTCCACCATCGAGGAGCAATAGTGCGCGACTGAATAAACAATAGTGCGTGACAAACAAACATAGTGCACAGTTGAGTGATGATAGTGAGTGGCACTAGCCTAAAGACCACTTTGGCAAACCCCTACCATAAATCTGAACATCTGATGCGAGAGGGGAACATTGACTATGGCCCCTCTATCCCGTAAACGTAAGTCTTAAGTATAGTGTAATTTGTTAATCATTTTTTGTGTAGAATTAAGGAATGGCATAAACTTGGCCCTGTCCATCTAACTTGTAAAAGCTAGACTTAAGGAATTGTATAAACTTGGCCCTGTCCATCTAACTTGTAAAATCTAGACTTAAGGAATTGTACACACTTGGCCCTGACCATCTAACGTGTAAACTATAGATCTAAGAAAATCAGTTGTACTTGACTTACGAGATCGAGATTGGGGGCCACCGCGTGCAAGAGCTTCCGCAAGTAAGGGGGATTGTTATACCCCAACCACCTCAGTCATAGCCGGTCCTTGCACGGACCCGCTACATTTCAAAGTTAGGACGCTCTTGCACACACTACCCCTGCCGTCCAACGCGGCAGCAGGAGAAGGGATGCGCGCGCAGTGCCAGCGACCCCTCCACCCCAGTTTGACGGGCGGTCTGGGGGAATAAAAGCGGCTGGCTCCCAACCCAGATCATCAGTACCGGTGGTAAGGCCGGGCCAGCACGGTCAGTGCTCCTTTGTAGTTACCTCGCTAATGGTAATAAACGGTTATTCAAGTATATACGAGTATGAACGGTCAACTGCAAGTTCCCCGTCATCCCTCCTCCTTGCCTCTCCCTGCCTCACCGCGCCATCTTGAGTGCCGAGGTCTCCCTCCCCTTTTCCAAACTCACCGCGCCATCTTGAGTGCCGAGGTCTTCCCCCCTTTTTTCCAACCTCACCGCGCCATCTTGAGTGCCGAGGTCTTCCCCCCCTTCCAACCTCACCGCGCCATCTTGAGTGCCGAGGTCTTCCACCCTTCCAACCTCACCGCGCCATCTTGAGTGCCGAGGTCTTCCCCCCCTTCCAACCTCACCGCGCCATCTTGAGTGCCGAGGTCTTCCCTCCCCTCTTCCAACCTCACCGCGCCATCTTGAGTGCCGAGGTCTCCCCCCTTCCAACCTCACCGCGCCATCTTGAGTGCCGAGGTCTTCCCCCCTTCCAACGTCACCGCGCTATCTTGAGTGCCGAGGTCTTCCCCCCTCTTCCAACCTCACCGCGCCATCTTGAGTGCCGAGGTCTCCCCCCCCTTCCAACCTCACCACGCCATCTTGAGTGCCGAGGTCTTCCCCCCTTCCTTCCTACGACCTAGTCTCTCTCTCTCTTCCCCCTCCCTTCTCTCTCTTCTCCCAACCCCTCTTCCACCAACCCGGTCTCTCTCCCTCCCTCTACCACCACCTAACCATCCACTCGACCATTCCCTTTATCACCGAGCATTCTCCCCCTTTCTCGCCCTTATCACCAATGCCTCCGGCAGTACTCGGGTAACCATCGTGGGAACGACATGGGATATACGAATCGCGCCGGAAAGGCCCAGCAGACAAGGCAGCACAACGCGCAAAACCGGTCCAGTAACACCGACCATGCCCCGCTGGGGCCCAGCACCTCGCGGACGGGATACTCCACACAAGGACCAACCAACTACCAAGACGGCACACCTGCCACCCGATTCCCGGAATCACCACACAACACTCCTCCCCGCTCACCCACTCATCCCCCGCCTACCTTTCCCCATACTCCCGCGACTCACCCACCGTACGTGCTCCCCCAACCCCAATCTCCCCACTCAGTCCCACCGGGTACCACCTGAGACCCCTCGCCACACCGCCCCGCCCTTACTCCTTCTCCCCTACCTCCAACCCCTTCGCCAGCCATCGAGGCCCCGAGTGGGCCGACTACCCCACGCCCACATGGTACCTCAAACTAAGGTCCAAAAGGTCATGAGGAAACTACAGGCGACCTTCGACTCCGTGCCGGTATAGCTCCAGACGAAAAGGTAAACAACGTGCCGCCGAACGATAAGAAACCCGACCGGCGACTGTCAGGTTCATAAGGTTGTTTTTAATTTTATTCCACATTTACCTCTCCTTTTTTTAAGACGATGATCCAGATGCATTGTACCTCATAAGAATTCTTGATACACTTGATTTGCCTATACCAACTGCAGAAGCGATATCTCAAACTGTTATAGAAGTATGATCCTTAAGATCAATTATTTTTGCACGCTTCCTTAGAGTAATATACATTTTTAAATACATTAAATCATTACGTATCTCACAGAGAGCAAAATTTAACATACACCTGAGTAGGTGTAAATATGGCTTTCTGTGGCGCTCATTTGCATAATCCAGGGATGGGAAGGGTTGAGATAGATATGTTGATGTGAGCTGTGTAGGAGGGGAGGGTGGGGGGATGGAGCACCTGGGTGCGGGGTGGAGTGGGAGACTATTTTTTTGGTTGGTATACGAGGACACACAATAGCTTTTCTGAGATGTTGAGATAGATATGTTGATGTGAGCTGTGTAGGAGGGGGGGGGGGGACGGAGTGGTTGGGTGAGGGGTGGAGTGGGGACTATATTTTTTTGGTGCGGTATTCTGTGACACATTTACATAATGGGGAGGGAGGATGGGGAGATGGGGAGGGTTGGAGCCCTCGATAGTGCCAGAGAGATGTGAGGGAGGATTGGTGAGGGGGTGGAGGGGGGGCAATATTTTTTTGGTGCAGGATACGAGGACACAACTGTTTTTTTTGGTGCAGTTTCTGTGACTCATTTGCATAATGATCTCCTGGGATGCTGGAGGAGGGGGGTGGTGGGTTGAAGCACCTGAGAGGGAGAGGACACGGGATGGCTGAGATGAGCGGGGGAGACTATAAATATTTCACTCTACCTCCACGCAAATGCGGGTTGTCTCACGGCCTGGATGTTTTTTCTCCTGGACAGCTACGGGTCTTGAACCCTAGTATCCACTCTACCTTCACACAAATACGGGTTCACTTCCCAATTCCTACGCGGGAGGGCAGCTTATGGACCTGAGATATGACAAGTATATTCTCTCTCAAACCCTGATGGTCAGTCCTAGCAAAGATTGGGAATTAAGGATATGACAAGTATTATTCACCTCGTGTGTATGTGTAGGTGTATGTGTAGGTGTATGTGCTCTCTTCCATCATCGTGATGTAGTAGGGTTTGGGAGGGCGGCTCGGGATATGACAAGTATATTCTCTCTCAAACCCTGACGGTCAGTCCTAGCAAAGATTGGGAATTAAGGATATGACAAGTATTATTCCCCTCCCTAAATAAATAGTACAGTTTTTTTAAACCTAGTATATTCTTAATATTACATTGATACATATATATTCAGTACAAGATTCTTTCATGTATAGTCTTAGTCTTTTCAACATACACATACGTATAGTCTTTCACCACTTGAAAGTTCGTATTTGTCGTCGCCTAGATAGATCAGTCCGCGCTGCGACGCGTTAAACCAACTTCTGTATCTCGCGCCAAAGTTTTACCTGGAAGACGCACTTTGCCCACATAGTCCAGCGTCACGATGTTTGGCTCGTCCTCCGGCTCGCTGATCTCTTCGTCTCCTTCCAGGCGACGAACGTTGTAGGCCTGATACTTTCCGAGTTCAGAGATGCTTTTGACGCGGTCGAGTTCCTCCCGCTCGATCCGATCCAGCTCGATGCACAAAGCGTCTTCGTCGAGCAGGGGGGCGTCTTCGCTGAGAATTTGCGGCTCGTCCCCTTCCTTCAGCTTGTAGACGGAACATGATGTTGAACAGTTCTCGACGGACTGACTCGCCTCGTACATTCCCGGATTATGGCATCCGAGCCAGTGCACCGAAGAGTCGCAACACTCGTTGTAACCCTTTCTCGGCTCTCGCGATGTAGTATTCCAAGCTGCTGTCTGAGATCTTAATTTCACTCATGTCCTCCAGACGATAACCCAACCGTCTAAACATTTCGAATGAGATGCGTCTCCCTACCTCCCGGTCGCTTTATATGCTCGGGATGGAGGGGTGAACATACCCTCGCCCCCCCCTCTATATCCTTCGCATCGATCCACGAATTGTGTGTCGAGTCGAACCCTAACCATTTGACGTACGCTCTATTTCCGGAACGTCTGACTATCTTCTCCACGAGGTAGACGTCAGGAAACGAAGTCTTTCTAAGTTCCTTAGCGTAGAAACCGCCCGTGATAGGGTTACCTTTCATATCTTCAAGTAGGAAGGTCCTGGGATCAGTCTCGACCACCTTGCGTATTTTAAACAGTTCAGTCGACCAGTTTTCGAAAACGTCCTTATACTTGCTGATACGGACTATATCGGCCACTTTAAATACGTTCGGTGTGGCAAGATGATTGCCAAACACACTGATGGTCTGACTTCAATCCTCAGTCATGACAAAGATCGGGAATTAAGGTTAAATATCTATATTCTTAATAATACATTGATACCTGATGGTCTGAGCGTAAAGATTGGGAATATTACATTGATACATATAGTCTTAGTCTTTTCAATCCCTCTCTCTCAAACCTTGACGGTCTGGAATTAAGGTTAAATATCTTCCTTAGTCCTGTCAAACGCAGATGGCCTGGCTTCAATCCTCGGGAGGATGGTGGTGGCGGGCCTCGAGAGATCAGGTTTCAATCCCTGACTTCAATCCTTAGTCCTGACAAGATGATTACCAAAACACCCTCAATCATGCTTCACATTACAACACTATCATACATCACCACTATCATACATTACAATACTATCATACATCACCGCTATCATACATCACATTACAACACACTATCATACATCACCACTATCGTACATCACATTACAACATTATCATACATTACAACACTATCATACATCGCCACTATCATACATCACCACTATCATACATCACAACACTATCATACATTACAACACTATCATACATCACCACTATCATACATTACAACACTATCATACATCACCACTATCATACATCAGCACTATCATACATCACATTACAACACTATCATACATCACCGCTATCATGCTTCACATTACAACACTATCATACATCACCACTATCATACATCACCTCTATCATACATCATCACTATCATACATCACATTACAACATTATCATACATTACAACTCTATCATACGTCATCATTCATTTAAAGGTAATTAATAATCCAGCATCATTTAAAGGTAATTCATTTAAAGGTAATTAAGTTTGTATGAACTTTGGTTAAAAAGGTGATTAATGGACTTTGCGTTCCATTAAAAGGTAATTAATCCTGTCCCTTTTAAAGGCAATTCATTTAAAGGTAATTAAGATTGTTTTAACTTTGTAATTAACTTTTAAACGTATGAATCTTGTAATAAGAAGTATCCCAAATCTTTGCCCGGACCGAGGATTGAAGTCCAGCACCTTAGACCATCAGTGTCCTTGAAAGACTAAGACCACGTGAGAAAGAATCTTTGAAAGGCTTTGAGAGGGGGAAGAATATATATGTAATATTAAGTAGATGGGTTAATACTTATCGTACTGAAGATATTTAACCTTAATCCCTAAATTCCCAATGTAATTAACTTTTAAACGTATGAATCTTGCAAAAGAATTAATGATGATTGGAAATAAATGCTTATTGTAATTAACTTTTAAACGTATGAATCTTGTAATAAGAGGCATCCCAAATCTTTGCCCTGACTGAGGATTGAAGTCCAGCACCTTAGACCATCAGTGTCCTTGAAAGACTAAGACCGCGTGAGATGCATAGAGGGTTGGCGAGTTTCTCTTTCTCTCTCTCTCTCTCTCTCTCCCGGCGGGTCAGCGAGTTTCTCTCTGGGAGGCGTTGATCTTAACAGGGTTCACCTGCAACTGCTTTCCCTTCCCGTCTTTGGGTTAGCACATTATCATAGAGATGGGGGGCGGTACGGCCTACCCTTTATTGCCTCCAGAGGGTTATTTATTGATAAACACAGCTGTACGGTTTCTTGACGAAGAATACCTTTGTTCTGCACGAGTCTCCGAAACATGAGAGGAGGGAAGGGAACAGCTCCTGAATTATATCCTCGTGAACCCTTGGTCTTTTATCTAAACATAAAATTCCAGATTCTAACAGTATTTGAAGCGAGGTCAATACGGCTTCCTTCCCTCATCTAGGGTATCCCAATCATTAAAAGTTAGATGTGAGCAAAGTTATAATCGAAAATTCTTTTTATTTCCAATCATCATCATTAATTCTTTACAAGATTCACACGTTTTAAAAGTTAATTACATTAAACATTTATCTCCAGTCATCATTAATTCTTTTACAAGATTCATACGTTTAAAAGTTAATTACATTAGGAATTTAGGAATTAAGGTTAAATATCTTCAGTACGACAAGTATTAACCCATCTACTTAATATTACATATATATATTCTTTCCCTCTCAAAGTCTTTCAAAGATTCTTTCTCACGTGGTCTTAGTCTTTCAAGGACACTGATGATCTAAGGTGCTAGACTTCAATCCTCAGTCCAGGCAAACCAGATTCTAACAGTATTTGAAGCAAGGTCAATACGGCTTCCTTCCCTCATCTAGGGTATCCCAATCATTAAAAGTTACATGCGAGCGAAGTTATAATCGAAAATTCTTTTTATTTCCAATCATCATTAATTCTTTACAAGATTCATACGTTTTAAAAGTTAATTACATTAAACATTTTTCTCCAATCGTCAATAATTCTTTTACAAGATTCATACGTTTAAAAGTTAATTACATTGGGAATTTAGGGATTAAGGTTAAATATCTTCAGTACGACAAGTATTAACCCATCTACTTAATATTACATATATATTCTTCCCCTCTCAAAGCCTTTCAAAGATTCTTGTAGATTCGTACATTAAAAGTTAGATGTGAGCAAAGTTATTTGCAAAAGGATATTTAAGAATAAAGCATCTACGTATAAACTGCCGGGATTCAAATCGTCACTGACAAACCGAACAAGACTAGATTGAAGCCTTTTTTTCTGGATACATTCCCATCTTCCCAGGTTGGTGACCTGCTGGTCTAGGGGTAAGTTGTCAGACTTCTGTGCTGACGGTCTGGGTTCAATCCTCTGTACCGGTACAAACCCTTCCTTCACCTCTGTCAAGACATCTTGTGAATGTGGGGGAATGCCAGGCTGCCAGCGTGGTTCGGATTCCACGTTAAACTGTAGGTCCTCCGTATCATCTCACAATCACCCTAGCATTACACATTAGCGCAAGTAAGACGTGGTGCTAATAAATATAACTTCCTGGTATTGATGTGGTCTAGTGTGTTCTTCCTATTACAATCTGACTATATCCGACGGGCAACAGAGCTATGTGTGGTCTAGTGTGTTCTTCCTATTACAATCTGACTATATCTGACGGTCAACAGAGCTATGTGTGACCTAGTGTGTTCTTCCTATTACAATCTGACTATATCTGACGGTCAACAGAGCTATGCGCGACCTAGTGTGTTCTTCCATAGAGCTATGTGTGGTGTGTTTGCGTTGGGACTGAGAAGTCGGCGTTCGTTACCCAACGTTCTATGAGAGGTCTGTATTGTGATCTCTCATCCTCTTCTGGAAGCAAAGTAAATTGTCTAGTCTCCTAGTTAATAGGGTTCTAATGATTGTGAAAAAAATGTTTAATGCGAATCTTGTAAAGAATTAATGATGATTGAAGAAATAAATGTTTAATGTAATTAACTTTAAATGTATGAATCTTGTAAAAGAATTAACGATGTTTAATGTAATTAACTTTTAAACGTATGAATCTTGTAATAGAGTTCTAATGATTTTAACTTTTAATGATTGTAAAAATAAATGTTTAATTAACTTTAATGATTATAACTTTTAATGATTGAAAAAAAGTTTAATGTATGAATCTTGTAATAGGGTTCTAATGATTTTAACTTTTAATGATTGAAAATAAATGTTTAATGTAATTAACTTTTTTTTAAATAAATGTTTATTGTAATTAACTTTTAATGAAAATTAGAAATAAATGTTGTATTATTTAATCAATGAGGGGAAGAGGAGGCGGATGAAGGGGAAGGAAAGAAATAATGAAAAAAACCCCATCCATAATTAATTCTATTTAATGAATATAAAGATTTAAAACACATAGATACAAACTAAATTAGTTGTTGTTTTTCACAAGTTATAGTTCTTGAAATTGTTGTTTTTATTTAATGAATATAAAGATTTAAAACACATAGATACATACTAAATTCAATATTCAAATGAAGTAATTGATAAATGTTTATTGTAATTAACTTTTAATGAAAATTAGAAATAAATGTTGTATTATTTAATCAATGAGGGTAAGAGGAGGCGGATGAAGGGGGAGGAAAGAAATAATGGAAAAAAACCCATCCATAATTAATTCTATTTAATGAATATAAAGATTTAAAACACATAGATACAAACTAAATTAGTTTTTTTTTTCACAAATTATAGTTCTTGAAATTGTTGTTTTTATTTAATGAATAAAAGATTTAAAACACATAGATACATACTAAATTCAATATTCAAATGAAGTAATTGATTTAGGAATGGTTTAAATATACACATGCAGAACTTTTACGATCCTACTAGGGGAGGAGTTGAAGAGACTGTATTTAACCAATCTCCTTGTTACTTCCTCAACACATAGATACATACTAAATTAGTTGTTTTTTTCACAATTTATAGTTCTTGAAATTGTTTTTATTTAATGAATATAAAGATTTAAAACACAAAGATACATACTAAATTAGTTGGTTTTTTTTCACACGTTATAGTTCTTGAAATTATACATTAACACTAATCACTTACAATATAGAGTACAGGACGTGAATATTTTTTTATCACTTACAGTATAGAACACGAATATTTTTTTAGTTTCAATCACTTACAGTACTGAACATGATTTTTTTTAGGTATAGTTCTAATCACTTATGATTTTTTTCACATAGACGCACTGTCACCCTATAGAGTTGACGGTCTGATTGAGTAATGGAACCATAGAAGAGTATTGACAGTTCCTGGTACTCTATATCTTTTGTCGTCGATAGAGCATAGAGCGACCCTATTGAATTTTTGTGTGTAAAGTTTGAATCCTACAGCTCTTATTGAACGAGCCTCTCTCATGACTATCGTCTCATCTGTCAAACAATTACGATAATCCTCTAATTAAAGCGTTCTTAACGCGCTACTCTTCACCCCTTTAGCCTTGAGAGTCTCCCCAACTCCTTGTACCGAGAATGAATAGAGTTTAGGACGTAAACCAATGAACTCAGTGATGATCTGACCTCGAGTCTCGTCTTTTAGTTTACCGAGCACCCCTTTATTCACTACGGGCATCCTGTAAATATTGTCTTGTCCGTAGGTGGAGGTGTCCAGGTAGTCATTAGCTAACAGGGCAAGTCTCTGGTATGCATCCTCAACAGTCATGTAGTAGAGAAGTGAGTCTGTATCAGTGTATTGAAGTTTTAACGTACCTTTAGGGAAGGCAGGGATCATAACCTGGTAATGCAGACCGTACATGACTACCTTCGAGATTTCCAAAATGGCGAATCCCGCATAGATAGGCATATCAAAGTAAATCTCTTGCGGCTCCATCTCGATGATGACTAGGTTTTCTGACACTATCGTGCGGTTTTTAAAGTTAGGACTGGCTATGAGGTTACCCGCTCCAAATTTCCCATCCCGCCTGGTAGCTATCTTTATCGTACGGTAAGCCCTCTTGTTAGATATGAGGCGGCCGAATGCGGCATTGTTTATCAGTTTGAAAAACATGTTTTCAAATTAATTACTCGCTTTACTCCTCATTTCGGCGTTCAACCTGATATACGGAGCCATCCACGGCGCTTGCTTGAAACTGAGAACACGGTGAACTCTCGTCAGTTTCAACCCGTTCGCTAAACATAGCTTTAGATTACGGTAGTGAATGACGTACCCCGTCTTATCAGCTAAAGTTGTTAACAGTTTCTCATGTTTCCCTACGGGTGGAATCCCTTTCTCAGGACAGAACGGCAAGTCAGAATGAGCGTCGTGCACATCTTGCGGGTATTCAAGATCTACCTGCAAGATATAGCCCGTATCCGCATCATCCTCTACTTTTAGCACGTCCAATCGAGCAATTTCGTCATCTTCGAGCCACCTGAACTCTCCATAGGGAAGTGAGGACAGCATACTAAATGAATAGAGTCCATTTACGTCTAGATATACAATGTAGGACTCTGGCTTGGAAGGATCAAACGCGTCCATATAGCGATTATTCGCTACAGCGTGACGATTAGCCACAAAACATATCCCTCCGCGGATAGCCCCCTCAATGAATTGATGAGTGTCCACATCATCGATTAATTCGAGCTGTACCCGGGTTATTCTCAATAGAGCCTGGTACGCTAGACTGGGAGCTGTAAGGGACCATCCGGGATCAAGCCTATACGTCTTCATGCAGAGATCACGAAAGTTCTCAAAGACGTCCCCTAGTAAAGTTACATCCGTGCACAGGTAGAGGTTCGAATAGTCCCAAAGATTCTTACATTCGAATACTCGCCAAACCTCACAGGCGTGATCATAGTCTTCCTGAGAGATATGAATATCCGTGAGCGCGTTGTAAAATTTATCTTTGCCCGGTAACTGATTCTCGTCTAGCCGCTCGAATGAATCAATATAATCATAGGGGAACACTCCTTTTCGTGTGACTAATTTGAAGCGTTCATCCTCGGGATGGCACTTACGCGTGATTTTAAGTTGCTCGGGTTCGAGGTAAGATACGCATTTCTCCAGGGAAGTTCATAGAAAACTGAAACTATCTATAATTTTAATTGTAATCCCTCGAAACCCGCACCGAATATATTTCATGATTACTTTGAATCTTCCCATAGTCTCTCCAATAACTCTGACTTTTCCCGGATTGATGAGAACGCTCTCTCCCGTGAACGGATCAGTTTCTCTACATTCAACGAGTGATTCGAGAAGGAAAAAATTGTCGTAGCAACGCGCGTTATGGATTACTACGCTCAGGTGACTCGGGTTCTTGTAATTAATATTGCACCCTGCGTGACTACTTCCACGATAAAGTCCAGTCAAGTGACAATGATCCATAACCCTAATATCATCATTCTTGTAGGGCTTCTCGCATATATGACAATAAGAGGCTGTATTATGAGCGTCTCTTTGAGCAGGAGTTAACGGTTTCATCGGTACAACGGTACTATAGTACTCTAGTACACGCTTCGCAGTATCTATGAGCGCCTCAACAAATTGGTCAGTACAATCTTTCCCCGTGAAGTGACGGTACTCTGAGAGACTATCGTCAAAATTACATTTAACGTACATTCCTACAGAATAAGCTACATGACGCTGAACATTCTCGGTATAAGAAAATTTTGGGTCGGGATCACTCGTCTCTATAGGCATAAGTAGGCTCTCCAGGTCTGCATATACGATCAATCCTGTTTTCTCCTGTTGCTTATACTGAGTGAACGTGAGGAATTTATCTTCCCCTTGAGGGAATGTACTACTTACCGCGCCGAATTTTATACACGCCTCTTTAGGTTTTGTGAGTTTGTTTTCAGTCAAAAAAGCGGACAGGCATCTATCACAAAAGTATCTACGTCCTCCGCTAGACGCTCGCGGCAGTTGAGAGTTTATTAACCGTGACAGATTTTTAATTCCGCTGAAATGATAAGTTTCTGTCCCGCGCACTCTTATCATAAATAAATGTACATGTCTAGCGCGCTCTTTAGCACTGACGTGTACGGGAACGATTACTAGTTTTTTAGAGGTGTCAGCAGTATCAATATAAGAGTCACTCCCATCATGCTTTGCCGTGTACACATTTATAGATATATCGTTAAGCTTTTCAAAACGCTCGATATATCTCATTTGGAAAGGGAGAGGGATCCCGTCTAGATTCAACACGTCTCGAAAATTAGGGTAAGAGGATAAACGTTGAGCTTTTCCCGTCGGTTCAAAAAGACAGGATAAAACAGATACAGGGAAGCAATGACCTTCTTCACATTGCACATTTATCAGCGCTTTCCGATTGGCTATAGTTTCTGGATTTGAACCCGAGCCCCGATCGTGAAAACCGTGTTTTTAGAGAGATTTATTCTCATCTCCAATGTACCGTCATACATCCAACCTGAGTCTCTAGAAACAAAACCTTCAATTTGAGCAAGGAGGGGGAAAACCACATTATTCTCATATATTTCTTCCAAGTTTGTAGGGGTAAATATACCGCATAGACTAGAGTTGAAATACCCTTTCTCAATTCTACCTTTGTAGGATGTCTAAACTCGCAAATGAGGCTGCAATTTACCTTTATCGAGTCATTTGCAATTGTTTCTTCTACCGTCTTTACGTATATACCTCCGCACGCGACGAGAAACTGGACGGGGTCCTTGTAAGGCAATTCGTTAGTGATAGAATAGGTTTTTATACGGCGGGTGTACGCCTGCTCAATAAGTTTCAATGAGAGACCTAACGGTTCCAGGTAAAGCCTAAACTGGGTAAATCCCGTACCTAAGTCTTGTGACTGAGTAAAAAGTGTCCGGATCTGTCTATCTATATCCTCATGTCCGAGTATCAAAACGCTCGAGGTCTTAATCAACCCTGGTGTATGCTCAATGTATGCTTTATATACTTGTGTTGTGATATCACGTTTTAGATAATTAATTAAAAGTTGCTCATTCGAGGTTAATTCACGGAGAGTATACACTTTATTTCCATTTATTTGTCGAGATATAATGATGGGGTAAGAAGAAAAGCGCGCTCTTTTAGCTGGAGGTTCTGCCATTTAGCCTCCTCTTCATTCAGGTACAGTCTCCTCCAAGATAACGTCAAGCGGACTCGAGATGGCTGTAAACAAACAAACAGGAACGACTATGATGAGTAATCACAAAAAAAGTCTGACACCTTACCCCCTAGACCATCAGGCTACCTAGCTGTCTGTTCTAACGCGTTACTCTCCTATTGGGAGGGTCAAGGTTCGACTCTCACTCAGGATGGTTCGCAAATTTGTACACATTTCCTCTAATCTCTAAACAGTATGAGAGGTTTGTACGAAAACTGCTTGTGGGTCAAGGTTCGACTCTCACTCAGGATGGTTCGCAAATTTGTACACATTTCCTCTAAACAGTATGAGAGGTTTGTACGAAAACTGCTTGTGATATTTTTTCTAGTACAGAAAGCTTTAAATGTTTCTCTTTTTTGTCTGTGAAGGTTGTTCGCTCCCGAGGGTGGAAAAAAAGCGTGTTTAAACGTCCCTCGGTCCCTTTTGTTAAAAGAGGGTGGAAAACTCACTTCAAAAACGACTCAAGTAGATGTTTTTTTAAAACTATTAAACAATTCAACGATTTATTATTAGTCAATGATATTTTAACCTGTAAGATTATTAACTTTGGTCTTACGAGATGCGGATTAAGCACAATTATCCAGGGAGCAAGGTTTGAACCTCGTATTGTTAGTTAATGATGTAACGGGCGAAGAAATATCATTCGTTTTTCAAAGAGGTGATTGTTATACATTTCGGGAAATCAACTCTTCATAATCCAGCTTCATTTAAAGATAATTACACATACACCCACACGCACACACACAACCTTGTATTGTTAGTTAATGATGTAAACAATTTTTTTTAAAAACTCATTTAACTTGAAAACAATTCAACGATTATTGTCTTAGATTAAGTTCAGTTATCCTAACACACTCACACACGCACACGACCCTGTTTTGGTAGTTAATGATGTAAACAATTCTTTTAAACTCATTAAATGATTATTGACTTAGATTAAGTTCAGTTATCCTAAACACACACACACACATATTGTTAGTTAATGATGTAAACAATTCTTTTAAACTTATTTAACTTGAAATCAATTCAATGATTATTGTTAGTTAATGATGTAAACAATTCTTTTTAAACTCATTCAATGATTATTGACTTAGATTAAGTTCAGTTATCCTAACACTCACACACACACACACACACACACACGCGCACACACATATTGTTAGTTAATGATGTAAACAATTCTTTTAAACTCATTTAACTTGAAAACAATTCAACGATTATTGTTAGTTAATGATGTAAACAATTTTTTTAAACTCATTCAATGATTATTGACTTAGATTAAGTTCAGTTATCCTAACACACTCACACACGCACACAACCTTGTATTGTTAGTTAATGATGTAAACAATTATTTTAAACTCATTCAATGATTATTGACATAGATTAAGTTCGGTTATACTAACACACATGCACACACACACACACTCACGCACACACACACACACATACACGCACATATTGTTAGTTAATGATGTAAACAATTCTTTTAAACTCATTTAACTTGAAAACAATTCAATGATTATTGACTTAGATTAAGTTCAGTTATCCTAACACACACACACACACACTTACCTTCAAAGTTCAGGATGGCTGTTTTGGTGGCGGTAGAGAGACCTTTGTAAACAAGTAGTAGATCCGCTTTCGAGATATCCTCTATCTGAGCGTCGCTGAGCGTCGAAAATCTTCGCGGCAGCCAAACTTGATACTTGGCGTCGAGTACAGTAAGTATACGACGACCGAATCGCGTATTTACCGATTTTATTGAAGAAATACGGTACGCGTGACCTATCTCCAAGTCAGTCAATTTACGTGGAAGTATCTCATTACTTCCCACCTCCGTCAAAAATGCGGCCACAAATTCTGACGCCATGGCTAATATAGCTACCGGTTAATGATTCAACAAAAAAAGGGCTGACCACCCCTATTTATAAGCTCCAAGCCACGCCTCTCCCCCCCCCCTCCTACAAAGTACACGGATCTAGACCTTCAATGTGAAAACTACTTAACACAAAGTATTATGATTCTAAGCATGTCACTTGGAAAGAAATTTATGTTCTAAAGTTTGTGAATCAGATAATACCTTGACTGTTATGAGAATATACGGCTCTTTCAAGAGCAGCTGCCACAGCTGTGCACCGCAGTCACTAGGTCAAGCCCCCCACGACACACTTCACCGTGTGGGCACCTTATATCCCTGCCCATCGGGTCTACACGCTACGTCACGATGATAGGGATAAAAAACATCTGGTCCGTGCGAGAGATAACCCCTCCACCCCTCGCCCGGGTGCTCCATCAACCCTCCTCCATACCGAAAAGACTAAGACTTTGAGAGAGAGAGAGAGGGAGAATTTTGTACTGAATATATGTATGCGAAGAAATATCAATCGTTTTTCAAAGAGTTGAGTGTTATACATTTTTTGAACATTTCGGGGAAATCAACTCTTCATAATTACACACACACACACACACACGCAACCTTGTATTGTTAGTTAATGATGTAAACAATTTTTTTTTAAAAACTCATTTAACTTGAAAACAATTCAACGATTATTGTCTTAGATTAAGTTCAGTTATCCTAACACACTCACACACGCACACGACCCTGTTTTGGTAGTTAATGATGTAAACAATTCTTTTAAACTCATTTAACTTGAAAACAATTAAATGATTATTGACTTAGAAGGGAATAATACTTGTCATATCCTTAATTCCCAATCTTTGCTAGGACTGACCATCGACAACCCTTGGGAATGAACCCGCATTTGCGTGGAGGTAGAGTGAAATATTTATAGTCTCCCCCCGCTCATCTCAGCCATCCCAAGTTGAAAACAATTCAACGATTATTGTCTTAGATTAAGTTCAGTTATCCTAACACACTCACACACGCACACGACCCTGTTTTGGTAGTTAATGATGTAAACAATTCTTTTAAACTCATTTAACTTGAAAACAATTAAATTATTATTGACTTAGAAGGGAATAATACTTGTCATATCCTTAATTCCCAATCTTTGCTAGGACTGACCATCGACAACCCTTGGGAATGAACCCGCATTTGTGTGTAGGTAGAGTGAAATATTTATAGTCTCCCCCCCGCTCATCTCAGCCATCCCGAGTTGAAAACAATTCAACGATTATTGTCTTAGATTAAGTTCAGTTATCCTAACACACTCACACACACGCACACAACCCTGTTTTGGTAGTTAATGATGTAAACAATTCTTTTAAACTCATTTAACTTGAAAACAATTAAATGATTATTGACTTAGAAGGGAATAATACTTGTCATATCCTTAATTCCCAATCTTTGCTAGGACTGACCATCAGGGTTTGAGAGAGAATATACTTGTCATATCCCCAGGTCCATAAGCTGCCCTCCCGCGTAGGAATTGGGAAGTGAACCCGCATTTGTGTGGAGGTAGAGTGAAATATTTATAGTCTCCCCCGTTCATCTCAGCCATCCCGAGTCCTTATCCCCCCACTCCCCTACCTCACATCACCATATCTATCTCAACCCTCCCACATCCAATTATGCAAATGAGTGTCGCCGTATTCTCACTTTACCCACCGTACCAAAAAAATAGTCTCCCACTCCACCCCGCACCCAGGTGCTCCAACCCCCACCCTCCCCTCCTACACAGCTCACATCAACATATCTATCTCAACCCTTCCCATCCCTGGATTATGCAAATGAGCGCCACAGAAAGCCATATTTACCCTTACTCACCTGTCACGCACAAAAGCTCACAACTGAGGCTGAAGTGATTATTTCCAGTTTAAAACCAGTCAAGCACATTTGTATTGTCAAGTTATAACAGTCACACCACCTCAAGGCCGATAGAACCTTTTTAAGTTGGCTTAAGACATCCTGGCAGTCACCAAAGGACAACCATTTGCAACAGCAAAAACTTTAGGAATGAAAGTTTCAATAACAATATTGTTAACCTATCGAAGAGAAATTAATAACTTGAAACTAACAAAAGAAGCAATTGCCCCAGTGTCTAACGATGCTCGACAGCCCTGGGAATAATTAATATCAAGATCAACAATAGGGGTTGGTGGGCATGGAAGATCGTTTTGCTCGTGAGACCCATGAAACTTACGGAGCGCTACTAGTTTTCCGACGGACACTTACTCTGAAAATGCCCTAACTGTTGACATTTAAAACAGCGAACCTTCGACAAATCCCTTTTTTCCCATTTTCGCGGCCAGTGTGATTCTGCCCCACAGGTTTGGTATCTCGTGCAGGAACAATATCTCTATTACTCTGCATACTACCAAAACTCCCGGGACTACAACCCACACCTCAATTAGAAACAACACTAGGCGTATGAACATCTAAATACTCGTTCTCAGACGATAATGTACCCTCAATAAGGGAAGCAAAACCATGGTACATGATTTACTAGCAAAAACAAAGTGGCGTCGAGACAAGGGGGATACATTTTCTAAAATAACATCTACAATTTGACACTCTGAAAGGTTAAGCTCAGACACGGACACAATAAAGCTTCTAAAGGACTCCTCTGGGCGCTGAAAGCGTTGTACATATAGTCTGCTTAAGTTTTCCCTAGCTCTAGAGGGGACCAGACAATCTAGAATCTTACGTTTTATGTCTCCAGCTTAACCCTTGACTTAAACCTTCAGAAAATAATTGGGTTGAATACCCCGAAGTCTTCCCTAAACAGAGAGCTACAAATTATATAACTCAGACCCTAATTTCAGCCTACAAACCCTGTCTGTTTCAACCAGAAATACAAAAAGTGACGAGCTGTCCTGACCATCACACAACGGTATACGGTTTACAAAATCTGCCAGAATTTTATTTTGAGTTTTATCACTCACCAAGTCAATCAGAGCCTCAACCCTCACCGGTACTGCTTGGTGAGCCACAACTCCCGCAGATCCAGTACCATTAGACGTTTCACCCTCTGTCAGGACTCACAAGAGAATTGCGCGGAGCCGGAAAACAGTGGTTTCGAGTGAACAATGCAGCCCTCTCTTAGCAAGCTCGGAAATTAGACCCTCTTTGTTGAGCCTGTAGACCATGGATTTTGACAACACCCCAGAGTCACTTGCCGCTCCCTCCCAAGAAGCAGCGTCCGTGATCAATATCTCCTCCATGAAACAGAATTAACAACATGAATAGGTATACACAACAATATTAATAATGCTATAATGATTTCCAACACAGCTCAGATAAATAGATGGCTAGAAGAGTGGCGCAATGTTACCACCCACTCTACTACCTCTTAGCTACGGCCACACTAGACTAAAAGGAAAGTAAGGGTAGGCTACAAAAAGTTATAAAGAAGAAAGATATCAGAAACAATTTGGTAATAATATGAATGTTTTATTTAATATAACAATTTAAACAATAATTATTTGGCCTCAAATATCCATCAGGGGTCGTGTTGAAAATCATTTTAAACAAATGCGCAGCACTATCATGCGAATGTTTCCAAACATGAAACATGTTCTTAAGTCAACTAGGTCAGTCTGGAAGAGACAACCACTCGATCCAATAACACAATGTCAGTTTCACAACAGTGAATGTTGACAAAACAACCTAAAGTGATGATTATCTGAGCAAATTACTTTATAAATGTCTAGTCAGATATTTATTGAATACAAAAAGAAAAGAGCCTAATGAGCATAATTGAAATTGGTACGAAAGTTGTTTGCTACGCTACAATGAATATAGACCAAAAAAATAGGGAAGTTTAATTTAATATCGTACGGATATTTCGGGGAACACAAGAGTTTGGCTTACAGGCCATAGGTTCAGACTCCCGCGGGACTATTAAATGTTGACACAACTACGGAAGTTAACAAGATCCCTACTTGTTAATAAAAATATATAACATACAAAAGAAGTCTAGATAAACAACAAATAAATTCAATTAAATAATTTGGAAAATATTCAGTCAAAATCAATCCATACGAAAATTTTTTACGTTACTTTACCAAACAATTCAAAATAAGAAAACATCGTCAAAAGATGAGTTTACACTAACAGCTAAATTCAGACAATTCAAATAAAATACTTATAGCAAAAATTAGTTCAAAAATATGGCAATCTGATATATTCAATGACCTTACTGAAACTAGCGCATAATTGGCGGCAAAAAGAATTAGGTGTCTCATTACAAAATTTAGTGTTACAAACAATATTAATTTTAGCAAATAGTTTACGTTGCCTATTCAAGTTTATTCCAATAAATACGTTACTTTAATTTCCAAATTGAACAAGCCATAGTTCAAGTCTATTAAAATAATATAGATGAAATAAATATATAGAGAGAATACGAAAACATATTGAAATTGTCCAAGTGCAGGACCGGACTTATCCTGACGGCGTCTAGTACAATATCCTAGAACATGACTTCTCCTGAAGGCGTCCAATTTAAAAGTCAACTCGTCTTCAGAATCATCGAGCTTAAATAGTCTTTCTAGTCGCCTGGGGATGAAAGGGGGGGGGGGGAGTGGTTTTCCATATACATCGGTGACATCCCATCGGCCACTTCGATGGATGAAAATCAGCACGTACACCATCGATCAATCTTGGATTCGCTGGCCTATCTTCATGGGTAATGTTGAGAAAGGGGGGCGGCAGGAGTCTCCCAGGAAAATTTTAAATTTGGGGTGATAATCAAACCTTGAACCGAGCATTTAGGTAACTGTATTTTTACATTTATTTGTTGATCCTGGATTTTTCATTGCATAAGGAAATAACTTGAATTATTATTTATTTCAGCTTACCTGGATCTGAGCTAAATAGAAATTTTCAGCTATATTGTTCATATTGTGTATTTTTAGATTAAAAAATATAACTGACTTTATTAGAGCGGTTTCCAACATTTTGTAATTTAAGACCACAACATTTCTATCTGCCGCCATCGCAACCCTTTGATAACTTAAAAGTATTCAAATCCTAGTTTTCAAGTTTTTGTTTCACTATGTCTTACTACCAGCCCGGCCTATCTATCTTTAACTACTCCAGTGGGATAGGTAAGATTTAGAGGTAATGTACCATTATTCACATGTAGGGATATTAGGATAAACTATCCCTGGCCAAAATTAAAATCCTTACTTCACTTTCACCAACAAACCAAACGAACGTGAGATTAAACCTGCATGTCCACTAATGCTTGTTTTAATTGCTAAAATTTCTTATAATAATGATTATATGTGACTAATGTGTGGTAAAAGAGAATCAACAAGCCCGGGGGTGGGGGATGATTTTATGTTATGCTAGGAGCATTACAAGGCTGCCACAGTAAACCAAGTCAGCAAGAAGCTATCAGAATGGAATAACCAAAATGAACCTAAGCAGTAACTTGGTGGTTTTTAGCAATTAAACAACTTACATTTCTATTAGAATTTTGCATCTTCCTATAATCATTAAAATCCTTGAAAAAGTAAATATAGAGCTAAAACTCCACCCAAAACACGCTGCGACCCCCAGGTTGGAAACCGCTGCTTTATTATAACTCACTTGGAAGAAATATTTAACTAAACTTCCTGAGATGTAGAACTCATCACTTTATCAAAAACTTAGCAATTGAGCCAGGTTTGTTTAAAACATCTTCAAATGTAAAATAAAGCAATAAAAAAAAATGGAACTTATCGATATTTCTACAGCATTTTGATACCTGTCCACCAATGTCCTGCTTCATAACCTCATGGAAGTTTCCCTAAAATGTTAATACTGGTACGTGAATAAACTATTCCAAACATATAGTAATTTAGCTTGTGAGGGTGAATGGGATTCCCCTGACATTGTATGAAATAACTGTGGACAAATTCGAAACCAACACTCTAAACAACATGGTTACATTGGCGGATTTAAAAATTTTGCACCCCTAGACACAATTATAATATTCGTCCCCCTACCCTCATTTTTTTTTTTTGCCAATGGCTTTAGGAAATTTCGGTGGAAATAGGTGTTGAGGTGAGAGGGGGGGAGGGCGGAAGTTAGTATTCAAGAAAATATTTATATGAAAGGTAATCAGGCATGTACAGTACAGTAGCTTGAGTTAACATTATGAAGAAGGGGAGACTGGCCTCAGTTACAAAGCAATTGCAAAGTACAGTTATTTAAAAATAAATATAGTCATTCTGACCTAAACTTGAACTATTCCGATAATGTTAGTCAATAATTTTAAACGTATTTATTAAAAATAAAATATTATAATAAAAATAATGTTATCCGAAATGTGCTGCCCCTATGCCCGTGCCCGCTTCTGCATGGTTATACGAAATTTCATGAAAATCGAACGCTAAATAACGAATTTAAAAATGTACCCCAAATTTGAAAATGTTAAAGGATGAATAAAAAAACTTATAGTTTGTTTAATGTAGTATACTTAGTCAAATGAAAAATTATAAGAATTGTAACAATGTAACAAAGCCCTAAGCTACTCCTCTTCCTTCATAGTTGGTTTGAGCCTAATTAAATTGCTTTCATGAAACCCTATTTTAATAAATAATGAAATAAGATACATCAACTCAATTCAAACTAGTATGGATACTTGCTTGAAAAATTAGTGTATATTTCAGAAGGTAAACACTAAAACTAACCTCAATGTCCTCATTTCATCAGTAAAAGCTTCCAATAAGAAAACAATAAAATGTTGCGTAACATTAACTAAATTTATACCTTCAAAATTTAATAAAGCCCTAATTTAGGCATTGGCTCTACAACATATGACAATTTGAATCATAAAACTGCGACAGTCTAACAGTCACAAAAGTCACAACTAAAATCCCAAAACAAAACATTGGCTGACAATGCTACCAATTCAAGCATTGCTGGATGAATGAGATTTTTTTACTGGGCAGCTCATATTCTCTTAAACCTAATACGCACTAGGAAATATTTCCCCAGAAACATTGTTTTCCAACATGTTGCCCTTGTTTTAGAAACAGTTGGGCAACATTTTCTCATGTTGCCTTTGTGTTTCCCAGCAGGGAAAACATGTTTCCCGTGATCCATTTCAAATGGGTTATTCAACAATGTTGGCCAACATTTCCGACAACAAGCAATGTGGACTAGTAGGTGAAATTGCTGATCTAAATCGTGTGTCTATTTTCACTATTCTGGGACTACCAATTTGTAAAATAACTTCAAAATCTGTAGGAGACATGTGAGTGAAGTTCCTAAAACCACCGCCGTCTTTGAACTTCAGTTCTGTTGAAAGCTTATTTGCATAGTACGGATCATTTTGAAGCACCTTACAGACCAAGCACCTACCCCCGTTTTCTTCTTTTCTGTCTTCATGAACAACTCATAACTACACACAAAGCACAAGCCATATTAGCATCCTCCTTAACATACATCATTCACTCAACTGAACTCTGTACGGGAAACAAATGTTTCATTATTGTAGTCTGGACAAGAAACAATGTTTCTTTAATGTTTGCCAACAATTAGTTTCTCATGTTGGCCAACAGCTGGGAAACAGTTGGGGAACGGTTGGGAAACAGTTGGCCAACAATGTTTTCAAGTTACGATTCAAGCTTACGATTCATTTCCATACCACATTCGGCATGCACACTCTGCCTACTGACAACAGCACTACTAAACTACTTGATTAACTAAGATTTCTACAATCTACTACAGAATGAGTCTCCCTTCAATGTATGATGATTTTTGAAGTTGGAATAATTTGTAGAGTAGGGATCAACATTTGGGAAATTTTAATTTTGTCTCTATAAGTTTGTGGCTAAGGACTTTCATAGTAGAAAGTAGGCCTAATGGAGTACAGAATAAGCCAAGGATTTCCCAACTCTACATCTCAAATCTCACAAAATTCCCAACTTTCAAACTTTTAGCCAACATTGGAGTGGGGAGGTTACACCCCATTACCCCCCTCCCCCCCCCCCCAACGCGACGACCCTGGTCCCCTCAGTCTTTATAATTTTTAATGTGGCCTTTTGATCTAAATAGTTTGACATGCCTGCTTTAGACTATGAGACCACTGAAGCTTTAAATTATCCATTGTATGACAAACTTCACCATATACTCTTGTTTAGTTTTAAGCAAATCCATATATCTATAAGACTCATATAAAACCATGTGTCACTAAGACTCGTACAAATTAGCCAAACATCTTTTTAAAACTCATAAAGCCCACGATATCAAAAAGGTTGCCAGCCTCTGGTCTCTGGCTTAATTTTCGCACTAGAATGGACTGCCGATGACAGGGAGGTTTAGGTTCGATTCCAGTTGGATGCATTGAGGGTGATTTTTCATAAACGTTTTTAACTCTCATTCCAAACAAATGTTGGTGCACTTCCTCTAGAATCAACCATCTTCATCCCTAACACATTGGCGTAATTGGCATAAATGCGTACAACCCAAACGGGCAGTAGATGCAGTGCTATAAAATACTAAGCTGGGAGTATAGTAACTATGACAAAAAAGAAGAGGTAAAAGGTACAGGTCCAGTGCTGGAGTAGTAACAGATTGCTCCTACTACTCCTAAAGGAGTAGTTTGCCCCATCCCTAGTGTTTAAACATAACATACTCTGTGTCAGCAAATTTACCCCTTATACCCTTTATACTTACCAATTAAGCTGGTGCCACATATCGTGGGGTGTGTTTATGTATGTTACACCCAGTATAGTAGGGTATAAAGATCATTAAGTGTGAAGCATTATATTTTTGGGGTCTTTTCGGAAGCAAGTGTTTAATGAATTCACTTTTTTTTTTACTACTGCATCTTTATTTGTCTGCGGATCAGCTTCATTTAATTTATAGACAAAAATACTAAAAGGCAGGAATTGTTTTAATGCTTGTCTAAATAATCGCTACTCTTTAGGACTATCTTCTATAAACATTAATTTTGTTTTTATAAATCGATAATTGGGTACCCGTCATTTGGCCTAAAGTGTAGGCTAAACGCCTTTAGGCCAAATGCCTTTTAGGCCAAATGCCTTTAGGCCAAATTACTTTAGGCCAAATGCCTTTTAGGCCAAATGCCTTTAGGCCAAACGACTTTAGGCCAAACGACTTTAGGCCAAACGACTGTTTGTAAAGTTAATTTTTAGACCATTTATTAAAATGTGTTTTGCTGTCTCCGGAAACATTCGTTATGATTTGTAGTGATGCTAATAGATGGCGAGGTGTGTAGTGTTTAGTTAAATAGTATATACTACCGTTTCAAAATATATAAGTCTTTTCTCAATTTACTACTTCCCAAGGTTAAGCAGCACGTCCATTAACCTGTAGTACCACTTTTGTATGTTGAACTTTTTACATTGCCAAGGTTTTGTACTAATTTTTGACAAGCCATCTTGTGAATGTGGGGAATGCCAGGCCGCCACCGTGGTTCGGATTTCACGTTAAACTGTAGGTCCTTCATTTCATCTCACAATCACCCTACCATTACACATTAGCGTAAGTGCGTGTAATCCGAACGGGTAGTAAGACGCGGTGCTTAAAATAATAATAATAATAATAATAATAATAATAATAATAATAATTATTGTTGTACTGTTTTGTACCAGAAATAAAAAGTTTTGTACCCGTACCGTTTTTTATTAATTAGCACATACATGTGGTCACACCATTTTAATAATTTTGTTTTATTTAGAATTTTGAATATTTTTTTTAAGTGCCAAAATATATTTTATCAGTCTTTCTAAGTATATTTGTTTATTAATTTTGCTAAATGAATTAATCAATCATTCATTTTTCTATAATCATATTAACTTACTCGAGCTTTCTCACGGCTTCGCTCACATTTAAGTTGGGTAAATTATCTTATTCTTAGCAAATCATCTAAACCAGGTTTTCTCAAACTCTATACTCTTGAGCCTTATATGAACATTAAAAGTAATTGTTAAGACTCTTATTCTTAGAATAAAATAACTTTTTTACGTTAAAATACAAAAATGAGACATTTATTATTTAATTGATTTAATTATTTTCTGATAAGAGCTTTGTAGAAGTTTATAAAACTAGTAAAGTTTTGTAAGATATTAATTAATTTTATTGCTTCATAGGCCAAACAGAATATTAATTTTTTAGTCAATCATAATTTAGCAAGTCGAAAGAAGTGAAAAATTGGTTCACACCTCATCTGAAATCCCTTCGCGCCTCGCAGTTTGAGAAACCCGGATCTAAACTACCAAAAATACTATTTCAGACACGCCTTCCAGCCAAATTTCGAATTTCAACCATAGATAAAGGTTTTTCTTATTACTCCCCCCGCCCCTCCCTGATTTCATTGAGTTACATTTTAAAATGTTCAGGCTTATTAGTTATTTGGAGTGGTGCATTTACGGGCATGCCAAAATTCAATTTTTAGCGACACTGCACTGAGATGTAGTAGTTTCTATTAATTTTGTAGATTTTGAACCCCCATTCCCCAACACACTTTAAGAAATTTAGAGTCTAATGTTATTTTGGCTATCTGGGATTTGATTTATCTTTATTTATTTGTCAAAATTTTATTTTTTCCTCATCTCGAAAAGTTTTTTTCTCTATTATACTCCATCACCACTATTACTCAGAATGCAATTTTAAATAATAATAACAATAATAATAATAATAATTATTATTAATAATATTATTATTATTATGTAAATGTGTATTTGTATTGTCTAAAAAAATGCCGGTAAAGCGTTGTACCGTTGCCGTATGCAATAAAAGTAATCTAAGAGATATGGTGTTATACACCATGACTTCCCTAAAGATTCTGATGTCAGACGAAGATGTATTTCCTTCTGGACGAGATGGAAAATGGAGTCATGATTCGTATTTTATTTGCTCAGAACATTTTTTTACCTGATGAATATGAACCTTCAGCCCTAACTGCTGTACTTTCCTTAAAAAAGCAAATTAAAATCGCCCTTATTTGTGGTTTCTCCGAAAATGTTATCCAATGGTAAAATATCACCCGTGAATCTAGGCATTATATTAGATTTACGAAACAAATAGTAAGTGATTTCATGGCGGGTAAACATGTCACCCCCAATAGTTTTACTTTATGGAAAAGTCCTCTTCTATAGTGAATTTAATGATTTGTTTAAATAGTTTACTTAACTGCAAGATTTCACATATGCATTTTATAACCTTATTAAACAAATTGATATTACTCCATTAATGTGGACAGTAGTCTGGAAGAGAAATCTCCCTATGCAAGGTGGATATAGTTTTATGTTATCCGTGCCATCTTAAAACATACTTTAGATTAGAAACATTGTTTCTAAATTTAATAAATTACGTGGCTGTTTGACACACACAAATATGTTTTGTACAAGAACATAGTTTATTGTAGTACATGAACAAATGTATATAGTACGCAAGTTAATGAAAGCATTAAGATATTTGGTGACGTAAATGTTCACTTAAATTATGTGCTACCATGTCAATATAAATTTAATAACCCTCTTGTAAGTAGGCCCATTCATAAACCAATTTGTAGTATAGTGAAAATCTTGAATTTATATTAATGTTCAACTGAGTGTGTCAAACTATATATTTAAAGGGTAATATTAGATTCAGCTACATTTATGAGTAGTGTTCGGGGCGTTTGGGAACCCCGCTTCCGCCAACGGGTCAAAACACCCACATCCTGTTTGAGTGACCTGCTTTCCACATCTTTACCGTTATTCCCCCCACCCCTGACCTACTTTCCTCTGATTGGTTGCTATAAATATCCTCCTTCCCCCACCAATTTTGCCCTACTTTCCACATCCGCCTCCCCCTCCCCCTCCCAACCCTGGACATGTTGGTTCTTGATGATTGTTAATAGATATTGAGGTCATTGCCCCGGGAAACGGGTTTTTTCCCTGGCGCCAGTATGTCGGGCAGACAAGACAAGAATAGATATTGAGGTCATTGCCCCGGTCAACGTGGGTTTTCCCTGGCGTCAGTTTGACGGAGGGCTCGGCACGAAGCTTGCGCTATGGCTGACAAGCCTAGAACGAACATCGGCTCTTCTGTCACAAGGCTCTGTCCCGGAACAAGCAGCATGAACCTTGCGCTATGGTGCTTTGTGGTAGAGTGTGGTAATTTGTTCCAGAGACCCCCTCCTCCTTCGCCACCCTGACGCCATGTTTGAGTGACCTACTTTCCTCTGATTGGCTGCTATAAATATCCTCCTTCCACCCACCAATTTTGACCTGCTTTCCACATCCGCCTCCCACATTGGTTCCTCTGTCACAAGGCTCAGCCTTCCCCCTCCAACCTTGGCGCCAGTATGTCGGCCCGACAAGACAAGAATAGATATTGAGGTCATTGCCTCGGGCATCTGGTTTTCCCTGGTGCCAATATGTCGGCCCAGAATAGATATCGAGGTCATTGCCCGGGGCAACAGGGTTTTTCCCTGGCGCCAGTATGTCGGGCAGACAAGACAAAAATAGATATTGAGGTCATTGCCCCGGGCAACGGGGGTTTTCCCTGGCGTCAGCTTGACGGCTCACGAGACAAGAATAGATCGTGACCTCGATAACCTTGGGTTTTCCCAATGACGTAATCATTGCGTTTTATGTCGCAACCCTGGCGCCAGGTTGGCGGGCAGACAAGACAAGTTGAGACAAGAATAGATATTGACCCGGGCAACGGGTTTTCCCTGGCGACAGGTTGGCGGGCAGACAAGACAAGTTGGGACAAGTCTAGATCGCTTGACTGGGTATAAATAGAACCCCGATCATTACATTCGGTCATTTCAATTTGTAATTGGATAACATAAACATCGATATGAGTTTTAATGCACTGGAAAACGGGATAAATATGGGTAAGTTTAATTTGTTTTGTATATTTTAATGGTTTCTATTTTGATTATCATGTCAGGCTGTACAGTGGTATTTTCTTCTTCTTTGTTAGATGAGGAGCCCATGACGCTTGGCGTGGCGGCGCAACCTGTGGACCCCACTAACCTGGACCAGTTGATGCAATTTACAGAAGAGGGGATTTGTAGAGCGGATGCTGACTGGTCCATGGGAAATTAATTAATAAGCTGCCTACGATAGACTTGCCAGTGTGTTTTTTATTTTCTGTAAATGGTAATTAATATGTATTTATTTAATTTCAGACTACTGGGATCCATATGGGCTGGATGAGGACCTTCTGGGCAGCGTAGCGACGGGCGTGCCGCCATCTACCCAGCCGGAGGCGCCCCCAACGATCTGTGCCAGGCACGACGTCGCTGACGTCCTCAGGTCCGTCCCAGGCATCCTCTCTCCTGCAACCCTATCGCCAGCGTCCCCCTCTGTTTGGACAGATTTGGACACCATCGACAGGCTGATATGTAAGTAGCCACTAGTTTGAAAATATACTATATGTGTAGCTCGCGCGCTCTCTCTCTCGCTCACGCAAACATTGTTATTTCGGCACTAGTTCGAAACCTCTTGTCAACTGCTCATTTCAAGTCAATTGTACTAGTTCGTTTAGTGGACAAGAGAATGCGGGAAAACTATATATTGATGCTTTAAACCGTTATTAAAAATCCTAAGTAATTTAACTCGTCTTAAAAACTATGCGGCGCCTGTGGGGGGGAGTCCCTGGTTCAATTCCCTGACATAAGCGAAAATACTAGTTTATGTCTTTAACTGCCCTGACGGGTATTTTGTACATGTTCATTTCCCATGCAAAGACAGAAAATTATAATTGACACTTTAGACATTTATTAAATTCGTGTTTCACCAAGAGTAAACATAAATCTATACACTTTCATTTATGACGTGTGTGTGTGTATTGTAAACAAATCCATTGGAATAGTACACAATTTAAAAATAAATATTATAGATTCCTTCATCAACGTCGCGTGTATTTAGGGAGGTTTTCCGTTCTCCCTCCTTGCAAATGCGAGTGCACTTCCTCTAATTAAGGGTGACAGTATTTTTTATGTCAACAAAACATAATCTTTACATTAAACGATATTTAGAGTTGTATTTAATATTACTTAGAAATTTATGTGGGAAGTTTTTCTAATAGATTCCCCCTCCTTGCAAAATGCGGGTGCACTTCCTCTAGTTTTTGGATCCTAAAATGTTATTTAATAATTTATCCCTGCGGTGTGGTTGGCTACAGCGTTGGTTTCGTGTAGAGCCAGAGGGTCTAGGACATTATGGGGAGGGTTTTTCTAATAGATTTTCCATTCTACCTCCTTGAAAAATGCGAGTGCACTTCCTATAGTTCAGGGTTACAGTATTTATTATGTCAACAAAATATATTCTCTAAAATTAAACGATATTTAAAGTTGTATTTAATATTACATAGGAATTTATGTTGAAAGTTTTTCTAATAGATTTTCCATTCTCCCTCCTTGCAAAATGCGGGTGCTCTTCCTCTAATTTCGGCTTACAGTTTAAGTGACTAATTTTCTTTGTGTAAATGTTATTTATTATGTCAACAAAATATATAGTTTCGCGCACTAAAATTTACCCTGCGCTGTGTTGGCTATAGCGTTTGTTTCGTGTAGAGCCAGACGGCCGCGGCCGAAAGAGTTTAAGGTTCGAATCTTGCCTTAGTAAACTAGCGGCGTTTTTTTCAATCATTTGGCGGAATGTTGGTTTTAGTTAAAGCAATTATGTAATATATTTTATAAAAAAAATACTCGTATGTTTGTAACAGTGCTTACTTTGACTTGTGTTATAGTTGAATTGGAGACCGTAAATGGAGGGACGGTCTTCCCACCGCCACCGGCTACTAGTCCCTCTCACCATACTGCAGAAGCGCTGCCTGTGAGCCAGGGAGACGGTGCGCGAGTCCCAGTTGCAGTGCGGGAGACGGGGATCGTGGAGCCGGCTACAGCTGGACCATCTTCGGCCCCTCAACAGGGATTTAGTGGCCCGGTAAGTCAGAGAGGTGGGGCATTGCACAATGGCGTCCCTCTTCGTATCGTTGAAGAGAGGATTAAACAATTGAGGCGTTTCTTTTATACCGGTAGAGAAATTACCGTACAGCTTGGTGCCCCGGCAAGCGACCGTGACGCATTAAGCTGGCTTGAAGAACAAATTACTAATTTGCTCCATCGGCTGCAGGACCATGGCGTTAGCGCCGATGACCATGTCGGCTTACTTTTAAACAGCACTGTCTCTACGTTGAGCCCTGTGTACGTATCATTTAGGCGAGCAGACCAGCTAGACGCTCGAGCAGTGCTTGATAACGTAAGTCGCGTGTTGCAAAGTAATACTTTGTTTTTGAGTACAGCACCACTGTACGTTAAACTCTGCCACTTTAAGGAGCCTCGTGGGAGTGGACGATATTGTGATAAACTCGCTCCCACAAGCACATATAGCCGTAATAACAAAGGGATCATTACGATTCAAAATGACGACACGCTTTGCCTAGCCCGTGCATTGGTTGTCGTCAAAGCTATATGTGATAATAAAAGAGAACCAGGATGTATGGACGTGAACACCGCTAAACAAATCAAAATGGGTCGTTTCATTCAAAAACTCAAAGCAGAAGAACTATGCCGTGATGCCCGTGTGAATCTTTTGAAAGGTGGTGGGCTCACTGAGCTGAAACAATTTCAAGCATACCTTTCCGAATACAAAATCACAGTGTTCAGGGAACGTCGGGGGAGACAGGTCCTATATGAGGGGCCTACTCCCTCCGAACATTCCTTTAAGGGGCACCTTGATTTGTATTTTCACGACGATAAGCAAAACCATTTTGACGTCATAACATCCTTGACAGCCGCATTTAAGTGCTCGTACTTTTGCCGCGAGTGTCGTGTACCGTTCAACACAAAGAACGAGCACAAATGTGAATCCGCGTGCAAAAAGTGCTACGCTAAAGCGGTTTGTAGCGGAGGCCGATCTGTGGTCTGTAAAGACTGCGGGCGTTGGTTCACAAATCAGACGTGTTTTGATAACCATAAACGTCCCGGTTTTTTCAGCGGTCACAGATCGGTCTGTGATGTAAAAAAGGTTTGCGAGGTATGCGGGCAATTTTTCAATTTGGAAAAATCAAATTATTCACATAGGTGTTATGAGACTTTTTGTATAGTATGCGAGACCCATCGCCCTTTTGGTCATTTCTGCTATATGAAGCAGGCCCCGTCAAAGCCGTCACTGGAAAAGAGCAATTTCATGTTTGTGTTCTATGATTTTGAATGCAGACAAGAAACGCTTCTTCAAGGTGCGGCCAGCACGTACTTACACGAACCAAACCTATGTGTCGTGCAAACGTGTTGTAAGGCTTGTGTTCATATAGATGCAAATGACTATCATTGCACCGACTGTGGGGGCGATAGGACTCGCATATTCAAGGGTGATACCACTATGGCCCAATTTTTTAAATTTATAGAACAAATTAAAGCTTCAAAATTTAAGGATATCACCCTCCTCGGCCATAACGCTAAATCCTATGATGGTAATTTTATTTTAAGATACATGATGGAGGTAAAAAAATGGACTCCAGAACTTATAATGAACGGTGGGAAAATCATGTCCATGCGTTACGGCCCACTCCACTTTATTGACTCACTGAACTTTCTCCCGATGTCGCTGTACAAATTGCCCAAAACTTTCGGCTTGGACGAGTCTTTGGCCAAGGGACATTTCCCCCATTTTTTCAACAAAAAAGAAAACGCGGGGTATAGGGGTCCTTGCCGCCAAAGGAGGACTATGGCATCGGCGAGATGTCAGTTGAGGGAAAGGAGCACTTTGAGAAATGGTATGACAAGTTGGTCAAAGATAACTATGTCTTTGATTTTAAACACGAGTTGGAACTGTATTGTGTGAAAGATGTAGAGATCCTACGGAAGGCCTGCCTGAAGTTTAGAGACATGCTCATGGAGAAAGCAAAGGTGGATCCTTTCAGAGAGGCGTGTACGATAGCTGGAGCGGCCATGTTGGTTTACCGCCGAAGTCATCTTAAGGAGAATACTATCGGTATTATCCCTAACGGTGGCTATCGGTGCGCAGACCAACAGTCGCACGTCGCCGTACAATGGCTCTGCTGGGAGGCCCATCAACGCGGTGTCTCTATTCTTCATGCGGGTAACGGCCGTGAGGAATATGTGTTAGGGCGACGTGTAGACGGTGTTGTAAAAGCTGGAGATACCACCACCGTCTTCCAGTTTTGGGGCTGTTATTGGCACGGGTGCCCTCTCTGTTACCCTGACAGGACCACCCTGGTCAAAAATAGCCCCCACGAGACCATGGAGACGCGTTATGAAGCGACCATGGCTTGTTTGGAAAAGTTTAAGAATGCCGGCTACACGGTCGTAGAGATGTGGGAGAGCATGTTTAATGCGATGAAACGCACAGACAAGGACTTGCAGCAATTTGTACTCCGGCACGAGGTGTATACCAAGCAACCTCTCAGTCCCAGAGATGCATTCTTTGGCGGGCGTACAAATTGTATCAAGCTCTTCCACGAAACAGACCTTTCTTGTGGGGAGAAGATCAAGTACTTGGATGTGTGTTCATTGTATCCATACGTTTGCAAGTACAAAAAATACCCAGTCGGCCACCCCAAAATTCACTTGGAACCAAATTGTCCGTCTATAGATCAAGTAGAAGGCATAGCCAAAGTTACAGTGACGCCTCCGCGAGATTTATTCCTGCCCGTATTGCCTACACGGATGCACGACAAGCTAATGTTCATCTTGTGTAGGAAATGCGGAGAGGAGAAAAACCAAGGCGCGTGTCAGCACAACGACCAAAAAGATCGATGGTTGACAGGCGTCTGGGTGATTGACGAGATCCGGAAAGCCGTTGAGAAAGGCTACACCGTTGAAGCAGTGCACGAAGTGTGGGAGTACATTGTATCTGTTTATGACCGTCAGACGCGTTCTGGAGGGTTGTTTCACGGGTACATTGATACTTTTTTGAAAATTAAACAAGAAGCCAGTGGATGGCCAGAGTGGTGTACCTCACAAGAGGAAAAGTTGGCTTACATTCAAAATTATGAGGAAAGTTAAGGGGTAAAACTAGATTTCGGCTCTGTTTGTAAAAACCCTGGTCTCCGCACTCTGGCTAAACTTTTTTTAAATTCACTATGGGGAAAGTTTGGGCAAAGACCCGATTTACCACACGTAGCCGTTGTCAACGACTATCAGGGCGTCCACAAGTACCTGACGGATCCGTACATCACCGTGGACAGCATCATTGATGTAAATGATGAGGTTATGTTCCTCAATTACAAGGATGCGCGTGACGCGTTGCGCCCTAACCCTAACACGAGTGTGGCGGTGGCGTGCTACACGACTGCTATGGCTAGGTTGCACTTATACAGCATCCTTGAACAATTGGGGGACCGCGTTTTATATCATGATACAGATAGCGTTCTATTCACTGAACGCCCCGGCGATTGGAGTCCACCGACCGGAGACTTTTTAGGTGACCTCACCGATGAACTTCAGGATTACGGTCCGGGAAGCTACATTAGCGCCTTTGTATCTGGCGGTCCCAAAAATTACGCTTACCGAGTTTGTGTTGGCGGCGATCCTGCCAAAACAAAAACGGTGTGCAAGGTTCGCGGGATCACCATAAACTATGGCAACCGGAACGATGTTAATTTTGAAGTTTTGAAAGCGATGGTCACCGAACAGGCTGCGCAAAGATACATACAGATACCGCACAAAATTGTAAGAAAAGGTCTTGCGACTGTATGTACCGTTTCGCAGACTAAAGTCTACCGGCCCGTGTACACCAAACGCCGGATATAAGATGATTTTAATACGTTGCCGTTTGGGTATCAGAGTCCTTGTAAACGCGCTCGCCACGAATAAAAGGTGATCATTTAGACGGGCTGAATAATCATCTTTTTTTTCTTTCACTCTGGACAGTTCCACTGACATACCATTTTTCAAAGATTTGAGATTTTTTTTCATATTTTTTTCTGCATGAAAACAAGCATATTTTTTTATATTTTTTATGCACCCGGATTACTTTTTTTATATTTTTTTATTTGCCAGTACAGTCCTCTGCCTACCTGATTTTTTTCTAGTCAATTAGTTGCTTGTATATATTTTAATTCTAGCCAAATGTTTGTATATATATATTTATTTTAAATCTAATACATTGTTTGTATATATATTTTTTTTCTGATAAACTGATTGTATATATTTTTATTTTAAATCTAATACATTGTTTGTATATATTTTTTTCAGTCAAATATGATAGACTGATTGTATATATTTTTATTTTAAATCTATTCACATATATATTTATTTTCTTTTAGTACCGAGGCCACTATTCTCCCTATATTGTAAATATTCACAGTATACTTTTCACTGTGTGTAAACAAAACCAGCTATGTTTATACTAACAATTATATATTGTAAATATTCACAGTATACTTTACACTGTGTGTATACTTTTTTCCTGATTGTAAATAAATATTGTAAAAATTGTTATGTTTGTGTTTTACGTCTACACCCGCACCTCCCTCCTATCCTATAAATACAAGCTCATATAGCTTATAAGCTCAGTCTCAAACATTATGGACAAGTTGAAACATCCATTTTCGGCCATCATAAGCGGCCCGTCCGGCTGTGGAAAGTCACATTTTGTAGCAGACTTTATCCGTCACTTGGACACAATGTGTGACGTTAAATTTGATAAAATCACATGGTATTATGCTTTATGGCAACCGGGATTCGAACAAGACGGGACAAGTCCCCACGTCATATTCTGTAAGGGTTTACCGGAAATGGATGACGTCTGTAATGACTCTCCACAGCTGATTATCCTGGACGACCTGATGCGTGAAGCCAATGAAGTGGTCGTCGATCTTTTCACCAAAGGATGCCACCATCAAAATATTAGCGTCATGTACCTTACACAAAATATATTCCATCAGGGCAAGGGCCAAAGAGACATTTCCTTAAACGCACATTATATCGTGCTTTTTAAAAATCCCCGGATAAAGCTCAGATTCAACACTTTGCACGACAAGTCTGTCCTTAAAATCCCCGTGTTTTACAAGAGGCTTACACCGATGCTACAAGTACGCCTCACGGCTATATATTGCTAGATTTCAAACAAGGTACACCAGAATGGTTCAGATATAGAACCCGCACAAATGTCGGTTGCTGCGTGTATCTACCGCGCAAAAGCTATAAAAACACCGACACTTCCCGCTTACAGATCATTTCATAACCATGAGTCCCAAAGTGCTGAAGCAGGCACCTCTGCTACGTGCGATGTATCGCATGAACCCGAAGCAACGTGTCGCCTTGATGAAAACGGCCGACAAGAAACTGGTTGACTCTGTTTGCGAGTGTGCCTACAACACTTTAAAAGGACGGGTACCGCTGAAAAATGCGCAGAAGACAAAGTTACGTGCTCACAAGCAGGTGTTGCGCAAGCTGGTCAAACGAGGAGAGTGCTGGAAGATGAAGAGACGACTACTCGTTCAGAAAGGAGGAGCGTTCTTGCCCTTACTTTTAGCCCCTCTAATCAGCGGGGTCCTCGGTTCCTTATTCAACAAGTAAATAATGGAACACACGAAAAAGATGATATTGGTGTCCCCGGAAACATTACACCGTTACGAGCAACACCACCAACAAACGGCTTCGGCAACAAATCTAGTGGTCTCCGAGTTGGACAAGGAAATGGAAAAAATCCTCGCTTCAAAACTTGACGACAAGTCTAAATGGACTTTATACCAACAAGTGCTACAGCGCTATCTACGCTTTAGTCAACACCCACCGCCATCTGAAACCACCACCACCACCACCACCCCTGAAGTGACTGTACTTCCCATCCCAACTGTACTTAATACTGTACCAGCACAGGCACGTAAAAAAGCTGAACTTTTACTAGAACATATTAAGTCCCGAGGCGGCATCTCTTGGGACTCAAACGGAGAAGTGAGTATTCAAGATACGCCTCTTCGTGGATCCAATATTGTGGATTTAGTCAACGATCTGGTCAGAGCAAGAAGACACAGCGAACCGTCAGGGTGGCGAGAGTTTCTCACGGCGCTTCAAAATATAAACGTTACGAAAGAATTTATTGTGAACCCGAAACGTTTGGCGCCCATTAGAGATCCGACGCCCGTACCACAACCACTTAGACCACCGCAACGCCCAAAGAAGAAGAAACTGAAGAGAGTGGACGAAAACCGGTGGCTGCCGTTCAGAGCTTAATGGAACGTCTAGCCGACATCTACTACGACCCTTCTCATCCTGCAGGGTTTGCAGGGGCGGCGTCGCTCATAAAGGCGTCCAAAAAAGATCCCGAAAAAGTACGAGAATGGCTTCGTGCGCAGGACGCTTATACCATACAAATATTATTGGTGTAAAATAAATATAACTGTACAAAAGTTATCAGAACAATATTTTGGTATGTGGAAACAAAATTTACAGGGTACAGTAAATCGAAATCATATCATTAGTTATAATTTTAACCATTAAAATAATTTTTAAGCATAAATAATGTGAAAAACAACTATACAAATTAAACAACTAAATGGCTAGGTATACAATAAATTCACAAATTAATTCACTTTCTAATGGAGGAATTTATTTGATATATTGCCTCAAATTTTGTTAAAGTAATTATGGCACATTATTATTGTATTTTACTATGCAGAAGTGGAAACGTTTCAAAACTTCTTCAGTGTGTTTAGTAGATACCAGTGATCTACCCTTTTATATTTAGAGGACAACATTGTTATTTTTACTCAGGAAATCCCAAAATAATGTGTGACAGTTCTATGATAGCCTGGCTCCTGGAACATCCAACAATAGCAAATTATGAACCACTGGGATCATGGCCCTTGGAACATCCAACAATAGCAAATTATGAACCACTGGGATCATGGACCTTGGAACATCCAACAATAGCAAATTATGAACCACTGGGATCATGGACCTTGGAACATCCAACAATAGCAAATTATGAACCACTGGGATCATGGACCTTGGAACATCCAACAATAGCAAATTATGAACCACTGGGATCATGGACCTTGGAACATCCAACAATAGCAAATTATGAACCACTGGGATCATGGACCTTGGAACATCCAACAATAGCAAATTATGAACCACTGGGATCATGGACCTTGGAACATCCAACAATAGCAAATTATGAACCACTGGGATCATGGACCTTGGAACATCCAACAATAGCAAATTATGAACCACTGGGATCATGGACCTTGGAACATCCAACAATAGCAAATTATGAACCACTGGGATCATGGACCTTGGAACATCCAACAATAGCAAATTATGAATCACTGGGATCATGGCCCTTGGAACAACCAACAATAGCAAATTATGAACCACTAGTAGCATGACCCCTGGAACATCCAACATAAACAAATTATGCACCACTGGTTGCCTGACTCCTGGAATGGTACATCCAACATTAGCTAATTATGAACCATTATTAGCCCTTGGGTTATCAAACAATATTTTGTTACAAGCTATTGGTAACCTGCTCACTTGAAATTTCATTTATAATTATTTGCTAAAGCTGTGATTCAAACCAAAACTCTATGTGGTCAAGAAAAATCTGTTGACATGGCTGAGTTTGAACCCATGAACAAATTTATCTGTTTAACACTTCCTTTACCTGGACCAAGTGCTCTTACATATTATCATCATCATCATCATCATCATCATCACTATCATTATCATTATTATTATTAAGATCGCGTCTTACTACCTGTTTGGGTTATACACACTTACGCTAATGTGTAATGCTAAGGTGATTGTGAGATTAAATGGATGACCTAGAGTTTAACGTGGAATCCAAACCACGGTGGAGGTCTGGCATTCTCCACATTCACAAGATGTCTTGTCAGAGGTGAAGGAAGGGTTTGGTAATCAGATAAATCTGTGCCGATACCGAAGATTGAACCCCGGACCCCCAGCACAGAAGTCTTATATATTACTAGAGTAAACACCAAGGCTATCCTGCTATTAAACAGATAAACATATTCTATATCACAGAATATTTCATTTAAGGTCATTCAACCATAAACATTTTATTGCACTTATTTTACAAGTATATAGCTATAATATGTAAAAAGTGATTCAATGATTTCAAATAATTACAGTTCACGAGTTATAAGGGGTCACACTTACTATTTTATGCTTTTTACGTGTCACTGTAAAGGTAAAGTACAGTAGCCCCGTGGCTTCTTTGGTGCTGACTGACAGCTCACAGCTGACTTCTGACAGTCAACATTTAGGTATATACCTAAATTTTGACCGTAAGAAGTGACAGCTGCTAAACACATGTGTTTGCAGTTCATATGGTTTGGCATAGGGATACATAATTTGGTCTGGTAACTTTTCAAAACCGTCAGCTGTGAGCTCTCAGTCAGCACCAAAGAAGCCATGGGGCTACTATAGTTAATGTGTGGGGCTGAAACTTAGTCTAGCTAGACATGCATGTGAAGTGTACACAATGACATATTTATAATATGTTAAATAAAATATATTTTAATTTATAGGCAATTAAATAATGGTAAAATTACATCTTTTTAATCTTATATATGTACTTTTCTTTTTATGCCCCGATATTTTGATTTTATCTCATTTCGTAGTACACAATGTCATTATTTCAAATTTGTTTGTTTTATCAGTTGTTAATTCTATGACTGACACCGAATTGATCATTGCAAATATAAATTTGAACTCTCTATTTCATGAAATTTCTTGTTTTGACTGTAACAAACACTCAGACTAGCAGGCAGAGGCAGGGTCATACTAACACTGGTCAAGGGCTGGGTTAGGACTTGCTACTTGGTATTGTTGCAAAGACAGATAAGCTGAGTTTATTTTGTTTGTTTTTTATTCTCAAAGTTATTTGGAGTTTGAGAAATATTTCACTTTATTAGTTTTGAGTTTCAGCTCAAATAGTCAAAGGGATTCTTCTGTTGGTACAATAAAACATGTCTTGATTTTCTTCTTATTGTTTATCTAAATATTACAGTTTACGTTATGAATGTATAAGTTTCCCTCGTCTTACTGGTTGTAAATTGAATATTAAAAAGTATATAAACAATGCAACAGTGCTGAAAATTTATCTTATATTATATGAGTACTAGAGTTTTCCTAAATTAAGACTTTTCTAAATATTATATTAATTTTGCGTGTTTATTTAACATGTTTAAGTTCAACAGTAAAAGGCAACGCCTATCAAGACCAAGAAAATGAACCAAACATGCAAAATCGTGAAAGAATCTGTTTAAACTTAAAAAGATAAAAGCATTTATTTACGGGGGCTCAAGGAAAGAAATAAACTTGTAGGTGGAGTGTATTATTATTTACTAAATAAATAGTACCTCCACACTGGTTAAAAAAATAGTATGAAACTAAATCATACATTAAACTTCACCACATAGAGTTTTAGTTTGAATCATGGCTTCCGAAAATAATTACTAATGAGATTTCAAGTGAGTAGGTTACCAGTGGCTAGGTACACACACTTTTTGAATAACAAGGCCAATCTACAAGTCATTGTTGAATGTTACATTCCAGGGGTCAACTAACCAGTAGTTCATAATCTGCTAATATTGGATGTTCCAGGGGTTAGGAAACCAGTGGTTTATAATTTACTCGTGTTGGATGTTCCAGGGACTAGGCTACCGATGGTTTATAATCTGATAATGTTGGATATTCCAGGGCCTAAGCTACCAGTGGTTCATAATTTGCTAATGTTGGCAACCTGTGGTTCATAATTTGCTAGTGTTGTAGTTTTCAGGATCTAAGCTACTATTGGTTCATAATTAGTCATACATAGGAATGTTCTCAGTACATTCAGTCATGTTATAATTTTCTTAGTTTGTAAACCAGCTTATCATCTTCAAGCTAGTCTAACACAAGACTGACGCCTTATAACATGCGGCCACCACAGCAGATTTAAAAACAAATTTTATAAATCTAATTTTCAATACAATAAATACTTTTCTACAAACTTAAAATGTATGTAGAATATTTTCAAAGATGAAAGTATATGTATTTTTGCGAACTGGAGTCCCAACTCTCTGAGAAAGATCAGATCAATGTTAAACACTCCGGTGCAAAAATCACAACGCGACATGTTAAAAATATAGCATTGTAATTGTTGGTAAATGAAAGGAAGAAAAGCAGCAGTTCCTTCTGAAGGTATTTACAAACACCTGAAATTATCTTTAGCACAGTAAGTCCTTGTTGACTGGTCAACCACTTGCCCCCCCTCTTGCCACCCTATGTTACAATCACTACCAAAACATTATAGCCTCACTACACCCACACCTGACTGTCACAGCCTAGTCTCAAAGATAACTCTATATATAAATAAATAAATGGTATAAATGATTAATAAATAACAAACTACATTTTTATTAGGAGATATTTTAGGCAGCATGACCCGAGTAAACGTTGAGCCTGTAAACCTTCAATGTTTCTTAAACATCCCTTATATCATTTACCACTCATCCTATTAATGCTCACCAGATACAGTCTAAACAGATTTAATTATTAGAAAGGAATGCTTTATGAGTCAATAGGGTAAACAGAAAGACGAAACTCTGACCATGGTTTTTATAGTAAATATAATAAATATTTTAAATCAAAAACAATTCCATATTACAATGTACAATAGTTAACAAGTAAGTGGATGTAGATGAAGGAAATATCTAAGTGCAAATAAAAATGACCTCAGTTCTAGCTGATTGGGAAAAACCGGCAGGGCATAGTTTTATAACTAATTGTCCTGAGACATGGACCAAATCAATAATCTAATATCATTCCACAATAATTCTCTTAACCAAATAAATCAAAGGCATGAAGCCGTTATGTAAATGTACGTTGTCACCATCTGACAGTGAGAACAAGAAAATAAAATTCCATTAATGACTAACTCTAGGTTCACAACAGCCAAGCGAGCCTTTCTCCAAATTCCTACAAAAAATAAGTTTGTACCGTTAGGAAATAAATTCTAGTCTTTTCATAAGTGTTAACATTACTACAGAGATCCAATTACTGTACGAAGAATGTCATTCTTTAAAAGAAAAAACATAAGATTATGACCCGTTTCACACAACGTGAAGACACCTTAACTCCTAACATGTCCTAGACGTACGCGCCCAAAGGATACAAGCTATAAAGTACCACTAGAGCGAACCTTCGGTCCGTGATTAAAAGAATTGCTGAATATAAAAACAAACAATTGAAGTTAACTAGTTGTACCCTAATTAACTATAATACCCAGGATAAAAACCAACCATAGTTTACACTTACAAACAAGGTAATAAAAGATTACCCTCAAACACTATCCCCATTTGAAGGTACTATTTCACCAAGCCCATAATCTTAGAGACAATTAACTATCTAGAAAAACATACTTGAAATAGTGGCCTAGGGCACACACAAAACTACTTAAATTTTCTGAACATTAAAAACCTCCTAAAATTAGCAAATTACGGTTTCAATTGCCTAAAGAGAATTTTTAAAAGATTTTGGTCTTATAAGTTAACTAAAATTGAAATGTGAATTTGATTACATGACTCTAGATGTGCACTTTGAGTGAGATTTGCATTCCGAGAGTGCTGTGCTAACATACCAGGTTTATTATTATTATTATTATTATTATTATTATTATTAGCACCGCGTCTTACTACCCATTCGGGTTATACACACTTACGCTAATGTGTAATGGTAGGGTGATTGTGAGATGAAATGGAGGACCTACAGTTTAACGTGGAATTCGAACCACGGTGGAAGCCTGGCATTCCCCACATTCACAAGCTGTGATTAATACACGTCTTGTCAGAGGTGAAGGAAGGGTTTGGTAATAAGATAAATCTGTGCCGGGACCAAGTATTGAATCCCGGAACCCCAGCACAGAAGTCTGACACCTTACCCCCAGACCACCAGGTCACCAATGGTATTTATTGACAATGGAGAATATAATAAAGTCGCATTCAAAATTTAGATAATTCATAAGAGTAATTTCATTGCATAATGTGAACAGCTCTATTCCAATATTAATAGTTAATTCATCCATTACTTTATGAGAAAGAAATAGTCATTATATAGTGTCAATAAATGGTACGGAACTCCACATGGACTTTCTCACTCCATTGTTTAAAAATTCAGATATCTACTCAAAACTCGTAATATATGTGAAACAAAATAATATACACTAGCAAACCCGAGCAAAAATTCCATTATATTTACGTTAAACATTTTAAGACTCCCAGGTTTTAATTTTATGATTTTATTTTTAAAGAATTAAAGTCCTCACTAGTATTTGTTGACGAAAAAAATATAAATGGTATGGAGCTTTGCACGGACTTTCTCACTCCAATGTTTAAGAAT